>PVIY010000344.1:0-219184 GCA_004026745.1 Myrmecophaga tridactyla
GTGGGGGAGCCACAGGACGTGGGGGAGTCTGGGGGGTGGGGCTTAGCTGTGTGGGGTGTGGGAGGTCACAGGGCACGGGGGAGCAGGGGGACAGGCCTCAGGCATGTAGGGCTTGGTGGGGGACAGCACTTATGTGCACTTGGGTGTGGTGCATTCAAGGGTCCCGGCTTGATTTACCCCCTAGTGCCCACCTCCCCATCTGTGCGTCCCTGAGGGCTCTGGGCCTCCCAATGGGGTCTTCACACTAGCTGGGTGGAATCCAGTTCTTTGCCTCTCTATCCCTCTGCTTTTTCATCCAACATCTCCCTATGTGGTGTAGAAGACCCTCTCAGGTCATTTGCACCCTGAAATCGCTGGCCTGGTCCTTTTTGTCACTTCTCTAGCTGTTCCTTGGAGCAGGGGTGAACTTAGCCTATCCTATTTTGCCAACTTCCCTGTAAAACATTTCTAAGGAGTTTTCTAAGGAGTTTTGAGACAGTTAATTTTCTCCTTCCTTTGTTCACTGTCACTTTTAGTAGTATTTTCATACACTGAGCCACTCCGCCAAATATACCAAAATAGAGATAACTCTGGCATATGTACCAGGGACTCTAATTGACCAGTGTAGCAAATATGTATCTATCTATGGCTACTTCTATATCTATATCTATATATATCTGTATCTATATACTTTTTTATACAGAATAAGTTAGAGACCAAATATCAATATGGGGACTATTTTAATAACAACCCCAAATTCTATTACCACATTCTATTAAACAGAATTACCATTCCCTACATAGAAAAATATCTGTTTGTTAGAGATATACTACCTTTTTCATCATTGTTTCTTGGAAGCTATAGCACAGTATTTTATGAATATCTCTTCACTAGCAGAGAGAATTTGCGCTATGGATAAATAAAAGACAAAATTGATACAATTTTTGCATTGTCATAGAAACCAGATTAAATTTGAGATATTTTTGATTATAGAAACCATATTAAAAACATAAAAGATTAAATGACTGGTGGCATGGTGTCAGATATTCACTTAGAAGCATTTTTGCAAAGAAGGAAACATTAAGACATGGAAAAATCCAACTATTTTCTCTGACTGAATTAAGTAGAATTTGGTCAGAACCAAACTAATTAAGCCAAATATAAATAAACCTGTGATGTTTTTAATATTGGGGAGTACTGCTTTTATAGTTCACTTGGGGAAAATGAGGATGACAAAAAAAAAGATTTATCATGTGATTTTTAAATGGCAGAGTGTTTTTCAACATTGTAATCGGTGTGTTCTTAATCAGTGTATGATTTATTGATATACATTCATATATCCTTTGCAATTAGGAAACTGACAGCCAGAATTTCTGATTTTTTGACTGTATAATTAATTCTTAATATTAAGTTCAGCTTTTTTTAACCATATGTGCCTTATCCTTGAACTCTTGTCAATCTACCTGTAAGTTGCATTTGGGGGGAGAAAAATAATAAAAATTAATTAAGAACACAAAATGGTTTCACTCTTTGTCCCAATAATACTGCCTCTAAGAATCTGTTCAAAGAAAGAAATAGCTTTATAGCTATTTCAGCATCTAATATAATAAAATTAAATTGAAAATAACCTAAGGGAACAAAATTAAGGTAAATTCAAAATATTATAGTACATGAATAATGGCCTAGTACTAGACATTATAAATTATTTCTTCAAGGAATAAAGATGGGAGAAATACTGATAAAGCACTGTTAAGTTAAAAAGTAAATTAAAAAATAATGTAATTTTAATTTTGTAAAATGGTAAAGTAAGAACAAATATATATTAGAAGATAGTAGTGGAAAAAATACGAGTTGTTCACATTGATTACCTTTGACTTACAGATTTATAAGTGATTTTAGTTTTGTTTCATTTCCTGAATTTCTAAATTTTTACCTTAAATATGCTTTACTTTTATTTTGAAGAATCTTAAGAACAATCCAAATAAACTGGATTAAAAGGCTCATAAAAGGATGTTGGTCTGACAAGTTTGGCAGTAATTTGGATTAGAAAGCCACACAGGTCTATTTGCTGCTACAGTTTTTAAGCCAGATTTTTAAAGACAAATTAAAAGTATAGGATAATTAGGGCCCAGAATTATGTTAATAGAAGCACATGTTGGCAAAAATAGGTAAAAAAAATCGTTGTTCAAAAATAGCTGTTCAAATTGCTGATTAGGAGAGAAGATAGCTTATAAGATAGGTTTTTCTGTGGTCTCAGGAATGAAGCCGAGGTAACACTAGAAGATTCCATTCCTTCAGTGGAGATTTGAACGACTCTCTCTTGTTTACATGTGTTCTGGTTTGCTAGCTGCTGGAATGCAGTATACCAGGAACAGAATGGCTTTTAAAAGAGGGAATTTAGTAAGTTGCTAGTTTACAGTTCTAAGGCTGAGAAAATGTCCCAGTTAAAACAAATCTATAGAAATGTCCAATCTAAGGCATCCAGGGAAAGATACCTTGGTTCAAGAAGGCCAGTGAAGTTCAGGGTTTCTCTCTCAAGTGGAAGGGCACATGGCAAACACAGTCAGGGTTTCTCTCTCATCTGAAAAGGCACCTGGTGAACATGGTCAGGGTTTCTCTCTCATCTGGAAAAGCATGTGGCAAATATGGCATCATCTGCTAGCTTCCTCTCCTGGTTTCCTGTTTTGTGAAGCTCCCTGGGAGGCATTTTCCTTCTTCATCTCCAAAGGTCACTGGCTGGTAGACTGTGCTTCTTGTGGCTATGTCATTCTGCTCTGCTCTCTCTGGATCTCTCTCCAAAATGTTTCCTCTATTATAGGATTCCAGTAAACTAATCAAGACCCACCCAAATGGGTGGAGACACACCTCCACCTAATCTAGTTTAACAACCAGTCTTGATTGAATCACATCTCCAGGGAGATGATCTAATTACAGTTTCAAACATACTATGCTGAATAAGAATTAGAAGAAACTGCTGCCTTTACAAAATGGGATTAGGATTAAAACATGGCTTTTCTAGGGTACATACATCCTTTCAAACCAGCACAACATGCAGACACAATTAGTGCCATAATAAAATGGCTATAGAAACAGTTTTTAGCATTTATAACAGCTCTGCTCTGTGCAAATGAAATTATCCATTTTAACTCTATACATAGTTGTAAAAGAAACTTAAAATATCAGGAAAGTATTTTCCATGAATACTGTGAAACATGTTTCAGTAAAACAAAAATAAAATAATAATTGCCAAATATGATCCTGATGTAGTAATTTTTTCTTGACTTTGCCACAGCAAAACTATTATCCTTTTAAAAAAAATCAATTTAATTGTAATGCATTATATTTTCAGCTCTTTAGATCAACAAAATATGCATTTTTCCAAATCCCAAATTCTATGTTTCTGGCAATGATAGTAATTTGAATATTTTCTATATAGTTTAAATATTTCCATGAAGCTAATCATGTGTCAACAAGTATTATAATCTCCCTTTATAAATTCTTTTTTCATTATAGTTTGAGTTCAGGTACATAAGTACTCAGGATATAAAAGCTAAAATATAGTTTGATATTTCTATTGAAAATAGGCTTCAGGAATAACTTTGTATTATCTGGAAGTTAAATTTTAATTTTTGTGGGGTGTCTATGTATTTGTACATTATATTTTCTTTGCATATACTTGCTTTATATCACAAATATATAGAAATAAAAATACTGTCCACCTAACTAGTATAATTGTAGCATCGGATTAAAGAAATACTGTTGGTACTATGAGCAATTTCAGATAGTCAGAAATCAATATGTATTTTAGTCTTCCCAATTTCTGAATATAAGGCTAAAATATTTTCCTATATATCTCTTTTATGAATTTTTTTTTTACCAGCAACCTGTTATCATCCAATAATAGACATAAGAATTTGAAAGTACATTCTCTTTTCTCAGAGATTTCACATGGGTTCAGTATGCTCAAGGAAAATGAACTGTTTTATTAAAAAGTCTTTTAAAACCCACACACTAGATCATAACATCACAAATAAAGCCCTGTGCTGTCACTTAAATAGAGAAGTAGAAATTGAGCATGATAAAAATAAAACATATATAATTTATTTTTAAGTTTGAGATAAATGAAACATTGATTTAACCTACTAGAATACATGTAATGTAGCTATTTAGTATACTTTACAATTAAACAATAGAATATATAGACACAGAGAAATATGAGCAAATAATCATCTAAACAATATTTTCATTTGAATAATAAGAATAAATCTTTGGATTTCTGGGTTAATAACAGGGAGGAGACCCTATTCCTTGTCTGCCCAGAGCAGGTCTGGTTTATACCAGTTGTCCTGTAATAATTATTCATTGGAATCTCTTTGCCTTTCTCTTTCAAAAAATGTCCCAGTTTGGATCACAAATCAAACTATTCATGGGGACTGTTCACATTAATTTATCCCATCATCTTCCATGTAGCGCACTAACAAGAATTTAGATAATCAATGGGAAAGAATATTTGATTTCCTGGCTAAATCGTGGATGGGAGAAGAGCCGCCCTTCTGCAGCCATGGGAATCACCACCCACCCCACTCCCGCCACACACAAAGGAGTCCTCTGTATGGCTCATACCTCATAGGGAACATGGTTATGCTAATCCCATCATGCTGAATGGTGACTGAGAAAAGCCTTCTGGCTTTGACTTTCCCATTAATCAGTGGCCTGAGGAACCTGCGTGTTGGACCTCAGCATTGAGCTGGTTGTCCTCTCCACCAGGTAAATTCCATACTTGGAACAAGAGTGATTTTAAATCATTGAACATGCATAACTTTTATGTGTAACCACTTTTTAGTAGCTATATTAACTTGATCCAGGGACAAAGAGAAGAATTGCATATAGATTAGACAAGGATAAAGAGAAGAATTGCATATAGATTAGACTTTCCATAAAAGAAGCAAATCCTGGAAGTAAGATTATGTGATGCATTTCTTGTGAAGTTGGAAATGGAGCATATCTTTTCAAAAGAACTAAACGAGGCTTTTCTGATTAAATTGCTTAATTTCAACTGGACTAAGTAATAAAGACATTGGTGATAATGCAAATAAATTGTTTATCTTATATTTGAAACCATCCAAACATTCTAACTTTATAAACCCTCCCAAAGGTTAGCAATAATTTTTATCTTGGTAATGTGCTTCGTCTTAAATTGTTTACATATTATAACCCCCAGATGTGGCTGTCAACTTCATAGCCATTGAAAACTCAGAGCCCTTTGTCACGTGCAATTGTGAAATCAGGTATGGATTTTTAATATGAGAACATGTTTTCTCAGCACCATGTTTAATTCCTATATTAGAACTTGAAAAATCCTAACTCCTCCTGGAACATTTTCCCAGCAGTTCATCCTGGTAATCCATATTGCCTTTACATTCACATTCGCCCCTCCTTTTATGTTCACCTTTGGTCAGAAACCATCTATGACAGCCAGTTGTTTCCAGAAGAAATACCAAGCCTTGACATTTTGGGTCTCTCACAAGCTGGCACCAATATATCATCTGGGCCTATCACCTCTCTATCTTTTCCTTCTTATATACACCTCCTTCACTTCAGGCACACAAGGCTATTGCCTCCATCCCAACCCTACCCTATGTGTTCACACCCATGTCTTTAATCAGCCTGAGATACTCTCACCATCTCTGCACTCCATTACAACTCTAGCCCAATTATTTATCAAAATCTCATTCAATCTCTAGGTCCACATAGTAGTCCAAACTTGGCCAGATGATGGTCTCCAGTTCTGTTGCTGTGGACTTAAATCATCAGCATGTGAATTTTATCTATGGCTGATTACATCTGCACTCAGCTAAGGGGAGTGCTTTCTTCAATGAATGACGTTTAAATTTGGTTAGCAGGAGGCTTAAAAGGAGTCAGAAGAGAGAAAAGCAACTCAGCACAGCCCAGAACAGCTCAGCTCAGAGCTCAGAGCCAGTTGTTTGAAATTCAGAAGGGAATTGCCCAAGGGCAAGCCTTTTGAACCCAGACGCAAGGGGAGAAGACCCAGCATACATCAACAGTGTGCCTTCCCATGTGACAGAGAAGCCCAGATGAAAGCCAGCTGCCTTTTCTCATAGGAACTGTAAATTTTTAACAATATAAATCCCATTTATAGGATCCAGTCCATCGCTGGTATATTGAATTCTGGAAGCCTTGGCAAACTAAAACAGATTTTGGAACTGAGAATGAGGTGCTGCTGCATTTGCAAATACCAAACATGTTGAAATGGCTTTTTAAATGGATAAGAGGGGAATTCTGGAAGAATTAAGGGAGCTTGATAGAGAAAGCCTAGATTGCTTTGAAGAGACTGTTGGTAGAAATATCTACTTTAAAGATACTTCCATGGCAGATTAGAAAGAAAGTGACCCTTGTTTTGAAGTGGCAGAAAGTTTGGCAAAATTGAGTCCTCATGCTGGATAAAAGGGAGAATTTGAATACAATTATCTGGGATACTTGTCTGGGGACATTCCCAAACTGAGTGTGCAGAATAAGGCCTTGTTTCTCCTTCAAGCTTAGAGTAAAATGTGACAAGAGAGGGATAGACTGAGAGCTGAACCTTTGGGTACAAGGAAACTAGAAGTTGATGGTCTGGAAAATTCTTGGCTTCCAGAAAGGAAAACCTCAGAGAATAGTGCCCCATGTAAGGATTTAACCATACATAGAACCAGTCATACATTACAGGACGAACCATGATTGGAGATGAAGTTATCCAGAAAGGATTTGTGGAATGTCCTATTGTCCGATGGCTTTGATCCCTGTATGCTACATGCCAAGTCAACAAAGTTTTTGCAAGATCTATATAAATGGAACCACTGACAATCTGAACTTAAAGAGGATAAAAATGAGACAGAAAAGGAAAAATAACCTTAGGGGCAGAACCATGTAAGCTAAGGTCTGAAGCCAAGAAGCCTTCGGCCAGGAGAGTGGATCCACTTGTGCAGTGCAGAGGGTGTGCGTTTGCTCCAAACGCAGAGGGCAAATCATACAAACAATGTTCAGGAAGCATTCTGGTACCCCAGGTCTTAGAAAGGTTGAAACACATTCCCCAGGGACGGGAGGAGCCTGGCTAAGGTATCAACTTGGCCAAGTGATGGTGCCCAGTTGTTCTGTTGCTGTGGACTTAAAGCATCAGAATGTGAAATTCATCTATTGCTGATTATGTCAGCTAAGGGGAATGACTTTTACAATGAGTGACATTTAATGTAATTAGTTGGAGGCTTAAAAGGAGAAGTCAGAAGAGAAGTAGCTCAGCACAGCCCAACTCAGCTGAGATCTCAGAGACCCAGATGTTTGGGGATACAGAAAGGAAACCCTCCAGAGAAAGCCATTTGAACCCAGGAGATGTCAGCATGTGACTTCCCATTTGACAGAGAAACCTAGATGAAAACCAGCTGCTTTTCCTCTGAAAAATTGTAAATTTTTAACTAAAGAAATCCACTTTATAGAAGCTGGCCCATCTCTGGTGTTTTGCATTCCAGAAGTCTTGGCAAACTAAAACAGTCCAATCTCCCCTTTGATATTTCCACTGTTAATTCTTTTACATGGTATCAATTGCCAACACTGTGTTTCTGATGCTAGCTCATCTTAAACATGGGTCCCACCTGCCAACCTGTTCTCACCACTGGATGTGAGTGCACTTTGAGGATGGGGGCTCTTTTTGTTACCTCTTTTCCCTCCAGTGTCTGGCTCAGCGGTAGATACCAAGTAGGCATATAAAAATGATGCTAAAATGATCTTAACTCTTATTTTTTAACTCCTCAGAAAATATCACCTTAGGGGAAAGTCATGAGCCTCTTAAATCAGCTGGATTTCTTATACAAAGGAGGGAGGCTTGCTGCCACGGATACACATTTCCTGAAACTCAAGAGTTCAATAACCACAAACATAAGGGAGCAGTTCAATTGGCTCAATCTTAAAAGGGCTGAAATTCATACTAATAATTCAGTAAATTTAGCCCTTGGGTTAACAAATGAGGATATTGAAAAACCCATTATTGAGTTTTGAGCATGCTTCAATATTTCCAGTTGGTACTCCAGAATATTTCTTCCAAGTAGTAAGTTTATTTCAAAGTGTAGAGTCTCAAACATATATAGGTTTGGTAGAGTAGAGCTGATCCATATTTTTAGATAGCCAGAATTTCTATTTTAAATTAACATTTTAAAGTATGACTATTTAATCAATGGCAGAATTCTCACCTGTCATGGCAGAGACCCAGGTTTGATTCTCAGAGTCTGCCCATGCAAAAAAAAAAAAAAGACTAACAAATAAAGTGCACTAAGGCCAAATTAGCTTTTTGGAGATGCTATAGTTGTTTAATTTCCCTTAATTTTATCGTTAAGTTCATAATGGAAATATCAGGAAATAAAAAAGCTTAAAAACAATTGTCTCAGTTTGCCTGGTTGCTGTGGCAAACACTACATGATGAATTGGCTTAAACAATAGATATTTTTTGGCTCACAGTTTTGAGGCTAGCAGAAAACCAGTATCTAGATATTGATAGAACTTGCTTTCTCCCAGAAGACTGTAGCATACTCGTGCAGGCTTTAGGCAATCATTGTGTTTCCTTGGCTTTCCTCTCATGTGGTGATGTCTTTCCTTTCTCTTCTGGGTTCCTGCTGACTTCCTACTTCTCTTATAAGGCCTGTAGTCATCTGTATTAAAAACCACCCTATCTCAGTTTGCCATTGTGCTGGTTTGAAATGATGTATGTACCCTAGAAAAGCCATGTTTTAATCCTAATCCCATTTTGTAAAGGCAGCCATTTCTTCTAATCCCTATTCAGCATTGTATATTTGAAACTGTAAATAGATCATCTCCCGGAAGATGTGATTTAATCAAGGGTGGTTATTAAGATGGATTAGGTGGAGGCATGTCTCCACGCATTTGGGCGGGTCTTGATTAGTTTCTGAAGTCCTATAAAAGAGGAAACATTTTAGAGAATGAGAGAGATTCAAAGAGAGCAGATCAGAGCTACATAGCCATGAGAAGCAGAGTCCACCAGCCAGCATCCTTTGGAGATAAAGAAGGAAAATACCTCCCAGGGAGTTTCATGAATCAGGAAGCCAGGAGAAGAAGCTAGCAGATGACGCCGTGTTCGCCATGTGCCCTTTCAGATGAGAGAGGAACCCCAACCATGTTCGCCATGTGCCTTTCCAGATGAGAGAAACTCTGACTGTGTTCGCCATGTGCCCTTCCACTTGGGAGAGAAACACTGAACTTCATCGCCTTCTTGAACCAAGGTATCTTTCCCTGAATGCCTTAGATTGGACATTTCTATAGATTTGTTTTAATTGGGACATTTTCTCGGCCTTAGAACTGTAAACTAGCAACTTATTAAATTCCCCTTTTTAAAAGCCATTCTGTTTCTGGTATATTGTATTCCGGCAGCTAGCAAACTAGAATAGCCATGCCTTAACTGAAATAACATCTTGAAAAGGCCTCATTTGCAATGAGTTCACACAGGGTTGTATTTTATGATTAAGAACATGTCTAAATTGGGGTTCAAAATTCATAATAATCAAGCTTCATCTATACCATTTTAAAATTTTCAGCACAAATAAAGGTGAAATGCTGTTAAAACTCCATTTTCTAAATAAAACATCTAAGACCAAGGGATGACTGGTTTACAGATATTTCATTCTTTTTTTTTAATTAATCAAAACAGGAAGAAAGTTCACGGAACATCTTTGGAAAGGCGTGCGCCATTATTACTGAATTCTAGATAGAGAAAATGTAGAGGCAGATAAAAATATTTTAAAGTATTCTGATCTATGAGTAACAGGATCCCATTACTAAGTTTTATCAGTACAATCTAACATTTTCTTTCTTCCAGTAATAAATTGAACGGGTAAAGGATGACCTTATGAATTAGATTTTAGATTTAGAAGGCTCCTCCTAATTGAGGAATTGTTTTAATAAATATTCCTGATGGGAAATCATTCTGCTTCTCCTTGATTGCTTCTGGTAATGGTGAGTTTCCTCTTTCTAGGCATTGTAATTCAACTCAGACAACTTTAATTTTAGAAAGCTCTTTATACCAGGTGAATTATTCTCCAATTTGCCTGTTTCCTGTTGGTCCTTCCCCACAATTACACTAGCAGTGGATGCTCCTGAAGGGCGGGAACCTTTTATAGGATGTAAGTGGTTGGTTGTCCCACTGTGCCAGCACTTACTAGATGCTCAGGAGAGAGAATTTGCATAACAAGCCTTTCTCATATTTAAAGGCATTTGACTGTTTTCCAAGTCGGTGTTCTCCGATCTCCAGTTTTCTCAATATCTCTCATAATTATATTCATATATAACTCACCATTATACATGAACCTTAAAATCCCCAATTGTAAACACCCAAGGAATCAGCTAATTTGAGTTTGACACTCTGAATTTGAAAGAAAGAGCTGGACTTGAAAGGGTCCAGGTAAAAATCTTCAGATAGAATAAAGCCCCTAATGTCACTTAAATTGGAAGACTTGAAAAAATGCAGCTGGCATTTTTTTTAAATGCACTGTTGGAAACCAATAGTGATATTTTAAATATATAAAATGCGTGATATGAAATTGCAAAGCAATTTAATTATGAATACTCTTCAAATAAAACAGGAATTGGTAAACTGTGATCAAAAGGCCAAATCCAACTGCTGCCTGTTTTTGTAAATAAAGTCTCATGGAAACAGGAACACCAATTTCTCTAGGTATCATCTGTGGCTGGGCTGATGCTATAACAGCACAGTAGCTGCAAAAGAGATTTGCAGCCAGAAAAGCCTAAAATAGCTGGCTCTTTACGGAAAAAGTTTTCCAACCCCTAAATAGAATATCAAAAATGACCAATATAGCCATTCTTCTCCTGATGCTGAATATCTCAAATATATCTATAGTGAAATATTATTTGTTTGATTTTGGATTATGATGGATTTTTATCGGAAGAAAACATCCCAAGCATTTGTCAATTGTTATTTGTGTTTATCTTACACTTGTACCTACTATAGTTTCTATACAGGAATCCAAATAGACTAGATTAGATAACCTGCTTGCTTGGGAAAATTGTACTTTTCCTTTTAGATGTACCATACAGCATACTGGATTTATTCTTTTCCCATATTGCTAATGTTATAGGTACATTTTTTAAAACATTTCATTATGAAAACATTAAACATGTAGAAAAGCTGAAAGAAGTTTACAGTGACCCTCTGCTTTTCCCTGATGACCATCAAAATTAAGCATTTTATGTATTTGTAGCTAATTTTATTTTTATTTATCATAGATAATTTTAACATAGGTGTTCAGCACTAGCATAGAGGTCTTAAAATAAGATTCCTGTGAAAAACATGATACAGGGAAAATACATACATAATTTGTATTTTGTTTTACAAAAGTTTTCCCCATGAAATTTCTTTTAGAAATTAATTTTATTCCCCTTATCTCTAGTGACACCTAAGATATCATGATATTTGCCATTATAAAATATACACAGAGAGAGAATTATAGTAATATATATAAAGTGAAGTGTCCCTTGAGCATTTTCTCATTTCTTTATCTATATAATTTTTTGGTTCATTATTTTATTGTCGCTCCCCAAATGGTCAGATGAAGCAGCCACCTCCCTCACTCAACTTCACCTCTGCCTTCAAGCAAGTAGTGGAAGAAATACTGCCCAGACTGAATTACATTCTGCAGAGTGATTACTGCCTAGCTATGCTATTGTCTAGAAATATTAAACTGACCTAAAAAAGTTATTGATTTTTAGTTTTGCTTTGACTTTATCTCTTATTAGAAACCTATCATGTCAATGCTCCTGTGGAATTCCCCTCCATCCTACTAGCCAATTTTATCCTGTCATTTCTGTCAAGTACTGGTTAAAACTGCATTCTCGGCGGCTGCCGTGGCTCAGCAGGCAGAGCTCCGACCTGCCGTGCTGGAGGTCTGGAGTTCGATCCCTGGTGCCTCCTGCCCATATGCAAATTAAAAAAAAAAAAAAAAACTGCATTCTCCCCAGTTTTCTTCCCTGATGAAGTGCACCTCCCACCTTTTTTTTTTCCAGTCCATGTGAAACAAAGTCTTCATAGGTCCGGTTTATATAACTTGCAATACTTGGATGTTACCAGCCTTTGATTTATAGTTTAATGCATCATTTTCATTTCAAACTGTATTATTTCTCAAGGTAACAGACCCTAAGTGCTTTACTTTATTTAATCTCTGCACCAGAAACTCGTAAGATGGAGTGTGGTTAGTATGTTGTCAGCATTTCATTTCATAATTAAATTATATGGAAGATTAATTTGTTCACAATACCATGAAGCATATATTAAATATTTCACCCTGTGTTTCTGTAACTTTCTCTTCAAAATAAAATGCAGAAATACGTTCTGGTTTATAAACATTAAAGTCAATCATTAGATGAGTTTCCTTTACTATCATTGGCTGCTTAAGAAGTGTTCTTGTGCTGAGTACATTGTTTTGAATATCTATGGTTCTTTAACAAACTATCCCAACCTCAGTGACTTTAATAACAGCTCTACTTACTCAGGATCCTGTGGGTAGGAATTCAGGCAGAGCTCAGCTGGGCAGGTCTTCCATCCCATGCTGTGCTAAATGGGGCCATTCGCTCTAGCTGGGCTCAGAAGGAAGGTTCCGGAAGGCTTCTCTCACATGCCTGGCACCTTAGTGCTCCTCCCCATAGTCCTTCTCTCCCCACATGACTAGCTTGGGCTTCCTCATAGCATGGCTGCCACAGGGTACTCAGACTGCTTCCTATAGTGCTCGCTTCAAAGGACAGGGACTCAGGTGTGGAAGGGAAGCTGTAGGTCTCTCAGATCCTCCCTCATTAATGGCATAGCAACACTTCTGCTGCATGGTATTTGTCTAAACATGTCACAGGCCAGCCCAGATTCCAGGGAGGGAGGGAAATAGATACCACCTCTCAATGGGCGAAGTGGTAAGAATTTGCAGCTAATTTTAATCTGTCAGACACATTGCAGACATAAATGTATCTTAACTGACTAGACTGCTTTAACCAGAATCTGCTGCTGCATTTGAGTTCTATGGTAGAAATCCAAAAACAATTTGCTGATTTTATGATACCTTTCTAGCTGTATTTGTGGTTTTACGGATTCCAAAAGCTCTTTGTCACCTTTCACCCCAACTTGCAGAGTGTAGGCTCTGGGCCTGCCAGCCATGCAATGCCTTCTGCCAAAAGAGGTCTCAGGAAAAAGAAGTAGCAATTCCACAGACACCTAAATGACATAACCTCATTAAAGAATAGCTGCTTACTACTATTTTATTTTATATAAAGATCCCAACCAATTCTCAATAAGTAATATATGTCTATTATTTTTTCAAATAATGATGATACACTCCATTGACATATCTGTATTTTAGTGGTTGATCCTTTTGAAATGCCTGGTTCATAACTGAAGTGTGATTCAATCTCAGAGAGAGAGAAAAAAGGGGGAGATATAAAGTCTGTATGATCTTTATGTATAGTTTATCTAAACAAACTAAAGTTGTGTTTTCCATATATTAACCCTCGGGTTTAAATACCAGCATTTCTATTCTCTATTCTCTGACACAAAATATTATCCCAGCCCCCAAAGTATGAGAAAAAGGATGTTGTTGTGATGTTGGTGGTGGTGGCAGTGTATATGTGTGTTTGTACAGCTATGTGCACATGTGCAAGTAGATAGGTCTGGTAAAGAGAATAGCGCTTAACTAGATGATGAAAAAATAAGCACATCTCTCATCATTCTACCAAACTGATGCTCTAAGTCTAGTTTCTCCAGCCACTAGGGGGAAATGAAGGTGTTTTCATTTGCTAATGCTGCTGTAATGCAATATACCAGACATGAAATGGCTTTTGCAGTTCTAAGGCCATAAAAATATCCAAACTAAGGCATTCAGGGAAAGGTACCTTGCCTCAAGAAAGGCCAATGGCATCCAGGATTACTCTGTCAGTTGGGAAGGCCTGTGGCTGGCATCTGAGGTCCTTGCTTCCAATCTGTTGCTTATGCTTCTGATTCCAGTGGCTTCCTTTCCTTTCATCTGTAGACCCTCACTTAGTATCTCTGTATCAACTGTCTCCAGGTTCTGGCTTACTTAGCATCTCATGGGAAGGCACGTGGCGATGTCTGCTGGGCTTTGGTTCCTGTCTTTCTTCTCTCAGCTCCTGGAGTCTCCTGGGGCTTCTGCCTTTCCAAACATCTTTGTCTAGTCTACATCTGAGGTTTCTCCAAAATGTTTCACCTTTTAAAAGACTCCAGTAAACTAATCAAGACTCCAGTAAACTAATCAATTCCTTGAATGGGCAGAATCACATCTCCATCTAACCAAAACATCACACCCACAATTGGGTGTATCACATCTCCATGGGCATAATCTGATCAAAAGGCCACACCCACAACTGAGTGGGTCAGTCTCCATGGAACAATCTAATCAATGGTTCTACCCTAAACAATAGGGCTGACCCCACAAGATTGGATCAGGATTGTCAGAAAATGTCTTTTTTGGGGTACTTTTCAGTTTTGAACTAGCACAGAAGGTATGTCTCAGGATATCGGATTAATTATATAGGATTCTAAATTTAGGGGTATTTTAGTTTTTTTGAAACTTCCTATATTTTTTAAGCTCAGAGAAGTTAAAAAAAAAAAAAGGAGTATGTTTTTTTTATTCTTGTTTTAATTTCCAGCCTTTTAAAAATCTCAAAAGATCCTTACCTGCAGTACTCTTTTTTGTTTGTTTGTTTTGGGTGAATGTTCTGGGAATTGAATCTGGGTCTCCCGCATGAAAGGTGAGCATTCTACCACTGAACCACCCTTGCACTACGATATTTAAACCATTTAATCATTTATACAGTAAAGCAGGAAAAATGTGTCTTCTTCAACTCTATAGCATTCCGTTAATTCATTCAGTTTTATGCTTCATTCCAACACCTTATTCTTTTTGCTGTATGTGTTTAATATTCAGTCTTAATAGTAAAGGTATAGCCACTTTATATCCCAGTAGTAAAAGTACTGATCAAGTCCACCAATTATAATAAAGCAAAATAAAAATTTTATTTGTCTATTTCTGAATAGGAAAATAAAATGAAGGACAACTCTGTCGCAGTTGAAAACCCCACTTTTTCCTAGGTGAATAATGTTCTAGGCTCAGAGGGCTGTTGTGACCTGCTTTCTAGTTACTCTCATTTGTTTGATGCTTTTGGAAAATATATACAAAGTACCAAAGTCTAGTTTACTTGGCGCGTTTGCTGTGAGAAGGGCTTATTAGAGCAATTTATGGGAGGCTTGTATGACTTAGAAATCGGTCCAATAAGAATTAAACCAACACCACCAACTCATTTCATTTAGACCATTAAGCACATTAGGTGATGAAGATATTGTCAGTTCCTCTACAGCCATATTAAATCAACAGATTAAAAATGAAGAATCCCTTGCTGGCTGGGAATTTCCTGTGCGTCTTCATCAAGTCTCACTCTGGCGTCCTGCTTTGCCCTATTGCCTTAAATAACCATGTAGGCAACAGAAGCAGAGCAGGACATGCTAATGACAACTACTGCTGATGAGTTCTGATTTATCTTCCTATAATTGTTTCCAATTAGAAACCACTAGGAACACATCATGGAACATTCGTAAATGAAAATAATGTTTCATTTAACAGAAAGCTTGAGTGAATATGGCAATGAGCTTAATTAAGGAGGGGGAGAGTAGTTTGTGTAAATCTATGGGATGAGCAAAGTTTAACAATTAAAGAAAAGAACTGTATAGGGGCATAAAATGCAGGGCCTCTTTGAGAAGATGTATTTTTCCTTACATATCTGAACATGTTCCCCAGAACTACGATTTTCCCCACTGCTGCTTTCTCTTTTTTTCTTTTCTTTTTTTTTAATTGACAAAACAAAACAACATACAAACACAAATATTATTAACATATGAATATTCCATACTTGATGTACAATCAATGACACACATTATTGCATAGTTGTATATTCATCACCATGATCACTTCTTAGAACATTTTCATCACTCCAGAAAAAGAAATCAAAAGAAAAAACTCACACATACCATACCCCTTACCCCTCCCTCTCATTGACCACTAGTATTTCCATCTACCCATTATATTTTAACCTTTGTTCCCCCTATTTATTTTTCCATACCCCTTACCACTTCCTTTCATTGATCACTAGTGTTTCAATCTACTCAACTTATTTTAACATTTGTTCCCCCTATTATTTATTTATTTTTAATCCATATGTTTTACTCATCTGTCCGTACCGAAGATAAAAGGATCATCAGACACAAGGTTTTCATAATCATACAGACAGTCACATTGCAAAAGCTATATCATTATGCAATCATCTTCAAGAAATATGGCTGCTGGAACACGGCTCTATAGTTTCAGGCACTTCCCTCTTGCCTCTCTAACACACCTTAAACTAAAAACGGGATATCTGTATAATGCGTAAGAATAGCCTCCAGGATAACCCCTTGACTGAAATCTCTCAGCCATGGACACTTTATTTTGACTCATTTCTCTCTTCCCCCTTTCGGTCAAAAAGGTTTTCTCAGTCCCTTGATGCTGAGTCCCAGCTCATTCTAGAATTTCTGTCCCACATTGCCAGGGAGGTTTACACCCTGAGGAGGTCCCACATAGAGAGGGAAGGCAGTGAGTTTGCTTGCCATGTTGGCTGAGAGAGAGATTGCTGCTTTTTCTAGAATCAAGGGTTAAAGAGCACTCTTCAAGAATATCTTGACCTTGAGAAAATATAGGTAAATCTAGATATATAAAGAATGTGAATTAAAGCTTCATTGCTTTTATAAAATAATTTGCCATGGTACACCCTTAAAAAACAAGGATTCCTGAAGTGTTTAATATGTAGGCTGATGACGTAGTGACATGACTGATATCTTAGCAGCTGATTAGTGAATGTTTTAATTCCACAGTAGGTTGTGCAAATCAAAATATGCACTCAGTAGATTATATACTTATTCTAAAGATATTTTGTGGCAGAAGGGTCATAAAAGTAGATGGTCCCTTTTTTTTTCAAGGAGCAGTTGTAAAGAAAGAAAATGAGATAACTAAAGGATATAATTAGAATATTAATTGTGCTAATTGTGCTGATGTTCATTTTGAACAAATGCTTTATGAGTTTGTGACATCAACTAATTGTGCTGATGTCCGTTATGAACAAATCCCATGATACTGAGAGGATTCCAAAGATGAATCTCTGTCCTCAAGGAGTTTGCAGTGCAGCAAAGACAAATTTCAAGGAACAAACAATCCTAGAGCGGTGTGATAAGTGATGAAGCTGTTCCAAAGGCTCAGAAGATGTTGATCCTCAAATACCCTGCACAGCTAAGGCAGGCCCAGCAGGCTCTGCAAAGGAACGTGCATTTGATCTCCCAGGCAATGGGAAACCACGACAGGCTTCTGAGCTAGGGGTTTCCCTGGTCAGATTTCTGCTTTAGGATAATATGCTAGTGACATTGGAGATAATTGATTGAAGCAGGAAAATACTGTATGCATGAAGAATTGGAGAGAGGCATAGGGGCGGATTTGTTGGTACTCTATCTGTGCCAGTGAGTTTCCTACCTATTATTATTTAATCCCCACCGTGATCATTTGAGGTAGATAATGTTCAGGGTCTACTACCTGAAAATGTAGGGCTTTGTGTTCAAAAATCAGAAAAAAAAAATTCCCTTAAAGATATTTTAAAAGTACTAAAACTTTTTTCCCTTTCTTCCACAGTCTCTCTATTTACTTGTCGTGGTGTTTATTATTTGCAATTTTCATGCCATTCTAAGTAAAGAAAAATTCAGATTTTGAATCATTGGCATGTATATTACCATTCATCTTTATTTTGTGCAATGCCAGATTTAAATGCTAACATAAAAGCATTTAATTCATATGCAGAAGCACTGAAATTATGTAATTCACATTCTGTAGCCCATACCTGCATATATAGTTTGTTCTTACCAAATGGTAAAGACACTGCACAAAACTTGAACACAACAGTTTTTATTTCACTTCTTGATATACACAGATTGTACCCAGACTCCCTAGTTTTGGCCTATTGTCAAGTAAGGATGAACTGAAAAGGAATGGAACTGTGGGTTGCCATCTCTTTTCCTTTTCTCCAGATAATCATTTTCAGCATAATTTTTGACTAATGGAGAGAAGTGATATAAATAAGAAAGGATATGCTAGGATTCCTTGGGTGTTCTTGTTTATTAGGACACTATTGCCTTCCTTACGCATTCAAAACACTGGTTCAAAGGGAAAGCATGTCCCTTTTGGGCCATCTGCACTCCTGCTTACTCAGTCATAGATGCAGTGCACTCACCCTGTACTTGCTTTGAGTTGGGCTCAATTCCCAAGACACAGCATTGCTCCACCCAAGCATTGCAAATGCTATATATGAATAGGGCAGCAGGAACAAAGCACACACATATTGTGCCTGTGTCCTCGGCTCATGTGCCTGCTCCATTATTCACTTGCAAAACACAAGTTCAAAGATAAAATCATTAAGCATTTCAAGATGGTGACAACAGCAGAGCAGTTTTCCAACGGCACAGGTCCCATGCCCAGGAAGCCATCCCTAGTGCTGTTAGCCCAGTATATATGAGGACACAGAAGTTAGGGATGGGATAGGATTGCTCTGTGTTCCTCTCAGGCACCAGGGAATTGTGATGGGTAGAGTTACTCATATCCTCCAACCTCAGAGCTCTTTATAGCACCAGCCAAGAGCTGACACAAAGCTCCACTTAAGGGGAGTGGGTTTCAAGGAACAATCAGACTGAAGAGTAGATAGATGGATGGAATGAAATGAAGGATGTCAAAAATGATTTCTGGGAAGACATGCTTTAAGTATTTTAAGAACATTAGTAAATTTTCAGTTCGTGGAATTGAATTTTTTAACAGTTTTATGCATTTGATTTGAGGTAGAATAATTTTATGAGACTTCATACTCAAACCCCCCTCTTCCTGTGAAAAGAGAACCCCAGGACAGACACAGCTGCCAGGTATCTGGAAAAGGTGGGGAGGCTGATCCAGTTTGGCAGTTTCAAATATCGGATGTTAAATGTTCAGAAGAAAAAATATATAAATATATTAATGTGGGGCTTTTATTCATCATAATAAATATGGATAGCGACAGACATATGTGATTCCAGTAAACCAGTTTCCAGGCGCTGGGAAAATGGGGAGGGTTTCTGTGGGAGAGCTTGGTGCTGTAGTGAACTGGCAGGAGGAGCGGGGAGTGTGTCTGCCAGGCGAGAGCCGAACAACGCATACGCTTCCCGAGAGCCCGCAAATTACATCGGGTGAGGTGCCTTGGAACCACGTAGAATGCATTAAGACTTCTACTTAGCTCTAGTGTTGTAAGCCAAAATATCATTTTTAATTTTCTTCTGAAACATATGGCAGTGGAAATAAATACAGGAGCCTGATGAGCAGAGATGCTTAGATACAATGGATGAGTTTAGGTTCTGGAGCAGCACAGTTCCTCACAATTGGCAATGGGCGGTGTGATTCGTGTATGATGCTCCAGGGATAAAAGCTTCATTCACAAAACAAACAGAAATGAATCAGGGCAGGGTGAGCTAAGCTCTGGTTGATACAGATGAAGAACTAAATGGATAATCAGCAGTAAGCGCTGTTTTTTGTTTTCTTTTTCTTCCTGCATTTCTCCTTACCTTACCTTACCTAACCTGACCTTACCTTCCTCTCTTTCATTCTGTGTATCACTATTCCTGAAAGCTGAGTGACATAGTACACATATGACATCCAGTTCAGGGAAAAGAAAATAAAGAGGTACCAAACCATACCCCACTAAATGTAATATTTTCACGTCTTATTTTGAAATAATTATAGATTCCCAGAAGTCCCTTCTCCCACCCCAAATTAGACAAGGAAGCTGCTTGTGCCTTTCATCCAGTTCTCCCAGTAGTAACACTTCACATAACTGTAGTTATGCAAGAATTTAGATAAACAGAATCATAATGTGACCTTCTCCAATTGTTTCTTTTCCACTCAACATAAATCTCTTGAGATCCCTCCAAGTTGTCTCTAGTTGCAGATGCCAAAAGCCCATTCCTTTTTATTGCTCCATATTCACCCAGGTGTGGAGGTATCAGTTCGCTTACCCAGTCACTTGCTGAAGGACATTTGGTTGTTTCCAGTTTGGGGGGGTTATGAATAAACCTACTATGAACGTGTGAACATCCTCTAAATGTAACTGACCCTTTAGATGGTTTGAGGTCCACTGCTGCTCATAAGGAGGTAAAGATCTATGGCACCACAACAGTTGTTGTTTGTGATTATCACATGGTTTATGCTCTATAAAGGCCCTGAAATTGAAATTTCTTTTTCATGCATCATCAGTTTCAGCTTGACCCCCTCATATGGTCCAGAGTTGGCCCCACGAGTAAGAAAGCTAATGCTACTGCGAGGATCCCAAATGTGGGATAATTCTGGAAATGAAGAAGATAGTGAATGCAAGAGACATGAATGTGGAATATCCGAGAAACTTGATACCAGGCACCACCTCTAAGACACACCAACCATTCGTCTCCTGCCTAAGAAATCAATTATGAATAATCGAACTGCAAAATTCAGTGAGCTCTGTCTTCACTAGCAGAATCAGGAAATGAAAGGCTCATGTTACTCAAGTATCTAATTGTGAGCTATCATGAACACCAAAGAGGAATTATTAATGTCACAATGCATAATCATCCAGCAGTGTACACCTAGCACATAAACCACATAAACTGTCCTGCTTTTCGATGGTTTGGAAGGTACTTCGGAATGTTATAAGATCTCCAAGTCAACTGAAGTGCAGTTTCCCTGTCCATTTGGATTTGCAGCTTACTACATTCCAATTTACGGAATGCCCACTGGCAAAGACATTATGTACTTTATTTCCCATCATGGATGGCATTTGGAAATGTTGCTGTAAAATCCTGGTGCAGTAGTGTGAACATTTAAAAAATAATACCTAGCCCATGCATGACAAGCCCCCCAGAAAACTATAGAAAGAGATAAAATGTCAGAATTTTTTTTTAGTTCATTATACACCATTGGTTTGTTCCTCCTAATATTGAATTTTATATACAATAGGACTCTTGTAATATAACTGCAATCAACTCCAAGATTATAAAAGGCATTTGAAGAAGAGAAACTTGAATGTATTTCTTTATCATGGTAAGAGCTTGGTTTTTGTGCAGATGGCACATTCACAGTGATTGAGCCTGTGGCTATTTCTTTGTGGCCTTTAGAATCCGGAGTATTTATTTCCATGGAAGGAGAACAAAGCAGACTTTGTGTTAGTTCTCCTTGTTTCCCTCTGTGTGACTAGCTCACACACAGGACATGTTGTGTGTTCTGCGATAAAGGAAGGAACTAAGTGTATGTCCAGGTTACAACATGGACTCCATTACCAGTTTGATGTATCATTTGCCTGGTTAATTTGTCAATCGCCAACTCCCACAGAATTGGCTTAGGGATATAAATTTCCCCTGGCTCACGTTAAGAAGAAATTAATAATAGTAATTTGGCTCTAATTTCTTTTCTTCCATAGTTTTGAAAATAACAAATGATCTTTGCAGTTTGTAGGATAGTAGGAACAGCGGCAATTGCCAAGAGCGGCCCCTGTTGTGAGCTGACTGGAAACCCCCGGATTTAAAGCAAATCACCTTTCTTTGGAAATCACCAACTTTCTTTTTTCTTCCCCATTTTCATGTGGAAAGAAAAGGTAGACAATATAAATTCTGCACAGCCTGTAACATATTTGAGCAATATTATATGTTGGCTCTCAAACAAAAACAAATTGGATTCCATGTGGATGTCAAACACCTCTCTGAATCAGTAGCCTCCCCTGGGCCTCTCCTCCCAAACATGGGATAGTAACAGCTTACTCTCTTTACTGCTTTCTGTGATCTTGGCACATTCTCGTCATTTTTTTACATACATCACCCACTTAACTTTGCCAGCAACCCTATGGGGAAGAGGCTGGTAAGATCTCATTCACAAAGGGGGAAACTGCAGCTTAGAGAAAGTAAGTGACTCGCGAGATCTGTGGGACTGTGTGTGGTCATGTCTCAAACATTCCTCTTCATAACTCATCCCCCTGGTCCTGCCCAGTTTCCTAGGCAGGCCCCGACCGACTGCAAGACCCTGGACGATCGGCGCAGGGCCTCTCTCTTCTGCAAGCTCCCGCCCTCCATGAGCGAACACTCACCAGGTTTTTGGGGCAGCTGTATTTTGCCCCTTTTCACTGGACTGGTGACATGCTGCTGCCTGGGAGCAGGTACCCCCATGCCTGGGGTTTGTTCTAATGTCCACTGCACCCCCCTCCCCAGGTTCGATCCTTTCTGACCTTCCCCCGGTGGACTTCAGTGCACCCCATGTGATGAGATGATGACGGGGAAACCCCCTTTAGGAACCATTTCAATAATAAGTAATAAAGCAGGAAGTGGGCCCAGGTCCTCGGCTAGTCCCCTGAAGTAAACGGGCTCATTGAATGCTCATGGGGACTTCTGACTTGCCCAGGGTTTCCCCGCTTGGAAGCCGCAGAGCTGAGTGTAGTCCTGGCCATGTGGTGTCAGAACTGACACGCTGACCACTGCACACACCTCTCCTGGGTCCGGGGTTTGGGGATGCCCTGGGTACCTACTGTAGCTCCGCAAATATTCTAATGATAGTTGTGGAATTGTATTTTTTGATAAAAATAGTTAAAGCCAAAAGAAAATATGATCTAAGAAAGGAACAGAGAGTCTAACTGAATGGCTGAGATGGCACATCATTGTTTGGGAATATTGCACACATGGGGCCTGTACAGTCCACAAGGCAGTAAACGAAAGGGAAATCAGCTCCGCAGAGCATCCTGGGAGAGGCAGGGTTATTTTCCAATTCTAAATAACAAGTTCTGGATAGAATGCACTCACATGAAAGGGCAACAGCAGCCCAGAGAAGAGCCCCAGGGGCCCCCACTTCTCTCCATTTTTAACAGAATATCTTGCATGTCCACAGCGTTTGGGACTTTTGATCAAGGTCATTTTATTTTGTGACCAATTCCTATTCTTGTGATAGGCTGCATGTAAAACCCCATTCTAAAAAACAATATCTTTCAAAATATTAAAGATAACTATTTTACAAATAAATACCTCTATTCATAGATAAATATATATACAAATAAATATATATAGAAATGATCTAAGAAAAAATATTATTCATATAAAGATCTTTTGCTCCTGTCGGCTAGAATCAAACCATTTTGGAGCAATTTATTTCTCACTAGTTTCTCTGGCTTATATTTTAAATTACACTGCTTAACCTGAAAGAAAACCAACAAAAACCTCCTAGTTCCTTACCTTTATTTCATTTTGAAAGATATCATGTGCCTAATAGGCTACATGATACAGTGTAGAGATTGGTGCTTTGGGCATTGAGAAGTTAAAATAGGAAATAAGAAAATGAATTTGAGCAGGTTCCTTACAGACCAAGTATCACAGGAATGATTTGCTTTGTGTCTCCTGCTGATATTAAGAAAACTTCCTGAACTTTCATACATATATATATAATTTTTTATTAGAAATAGCTTGGAGGTTGGTAAGCAGAGTATCATGCTGGAAATGATGAGGTGAAAATCACTTCTCAAGGAACTCAAAGGTTACTCTTTGCTTTAAACGAGCCCGCTGTCCCCACTTCATGCCCTCAAGAACTTGAGTTATTGGTGCTCACTTGAAATGTCCAAACTATATCAAACTTGAAAGTAAAGGTGATACTATAATTTTTCTCATGTGCAAAATGGGGGGAAGAACATAGCTCTAAAGCATTATTTCCCTCTATTATTTGTACTTATATTATTTTGCATCATAAGAGTTTTCACTAGGAATGATCCTAGCAACTCTGAGAATATCATGTAGAATTGAATTGCAAAGACTTATCTAAGCATTTAACTAAGCATATATCTAAATGCAAAAATCAGGTCTGTTTTTTTCTCCCCTATTCCAAGTATCAAAGTTTTTTTTTTAATTATTGATGACATTCTGTCCTGTGCTATTTTGAAACTGTTATGTACCCTAGAAGAGCCATGTTCTTTTAATCCTAATCCAATTTTATGAGGGCAGACCTACTGCTTAAGGTGGAACTTTTTGATTAAACTGTTTCCATAGAGATGTGACCCGCCCAGTTGTGGGTAGGACCTTTGATTAGACTATTTCTACAGGGATGTGACCCCCGCCCGTTCAAGATGGATCTTAATCCATTTTTCTGCAGTCTTCTAAGAGTGCTCAGTCATGGCGGAGAGGATGCAGACAGAAATACCCCAGGTGCTAAGCAAGGATTTCACAGAAATAGCCAGAACCTGGAGTTGCTGACACAGAGAGCAGAGAGGAAACCAAGAGACAGAGACGTTTGGAGATGCTAAGAAATAAAACCCTGAGTTTGCTCCAGAGAAGCTACATGAGGTCCCCAGACACTTGTAGGGCCACTGAACTCAGAAGCTGAGGGCAAAGGAACCCAGGAGCAGGGACCAGCAGACCTCGGCCACCTGCCTTCCCAGTTGGCACAAGTGTCCCAGATGCCGGCTGCCTTCCCCCAAGAAGGTACCAGCTTTTTGTTACCTTAATTTGGACATTTTCATGGCCTTAGACTTGTAACTTGTAACTTAATAAATTCCCTTTATAAAAGCCAATGCCCTTCTGGTATATTGCATTCCAGCAGCATTAGCAAATGGAAACATGTCGTAATAATTGCAGGTTATTTTTTATAAAGTAAAACACTAGAGATAAAAGTGAAGTTCCCTTTACAGCCCCACTCAGACTCATTTCTCTCATCATGATTTGCAGGTGTATTTTTTTAGTACATATATTTTATGTTCTACATATCTGTGCCTTTATAAACAAACTTGTTTAGTGGGTGTTTTTAAAATTATACTTGAGCTCTTATAGGCAACTTGCATATTTTGCTCTGCCTTGTGTTTATATGTGTGTGTTTAGACAACAGGAAATGAAAATATATTTGAATTAATTTTATGAGGTAAAATCTTGATACCACAAACAAATAAGAAAATAAGAGTCAAGAAAATCACAAGCTATTCTCACTTACTAACAGAAATGTAAAAGTTCTGACCAAAATATTTTCATATAATCTTGACAATATATGAAGGCTAATACCTCATAACAAAATTGAGGCTATTCTGCAATCAGATATTTTGTTTGGCACTAGAACATCATTCAATAATGTAACTCACCTCATTAACACATTAAAGGATAATAGTTCAATGATTTTCTCAACAGTTTTGGCAAAGTAAGAATGGAAGGGAACTTAGATAAAACGTTTCTAGAAACAACAATATACTAAAGAAAGCAAATAAACAAAATGTAAATCTCATATTTATGATGAATGGTTGAAAGTTTTCTCTTTGAAATAATACCTGCTCTAACCACTTCAATTTTTCATTGTACTAGAGGACCTAGCCAGTGCTATAAGGCAAGCCTTCCCCAAAAGTATACAAATTGTTAGAAATAGTGGACTAATTTTTGCCTTGTTTTGAGAACTATGTTAATATATAGGCATTTAGCTCATTTATTTTAACTGCTGAATAGTATTCATTCCATGTCTATGCAATATAGGTTGTGCAATTATATGATATTTTTCCACCTCCTTTTTGCTCATTTGCTTAGCTAGTTTCCATTTGTTTTTTTCTGTTACTGACAATATAAACATTAACTGCCGTGAAATCTTCTTGCAAAGGTGCAAAGGTTTTGCTGGAGTGTCTGCCTAGAAGCAGAATTGCGGGGCAGGTGGGCAGTCACCGACATTCCCAGGTGTTATCTCATAGCTCTCCCAACCAGCTCACTGAATTTACTCCCGCCCACATTTTATGAGCGCTCTTACTTCCCCTTTGTGCTATCAGATTTTCAAATTCCTTGAAAATCTTAAGTGGTTATTATAAAGTGGTTATTCCTCCAGTTACTGAGAGTTGAGTTTATTATATGTTATTATAATATTTTATTATTATAAAATATGTGTATTTCTTGGCCAGGTGTTCTTGATTTTTCTAATTCCCAATGCCTACATGTATTTGATGAACTCATGTCTACTTTTTTTGTTTCTCTCTCTCTTGTTGAGCTGTAGGAATTATTAATATATTCCAGATACTAATCCTTTGTAAGCAAGTAACGTGAATTGCAAATATCTTCTCCCAGAATGTGCCTTTTTAAAAAAAATTTGTAAATACATCGGAGTTGAATTGTGATGCTGCCAAATGTATGACTGGAATGGTGGCTCAGAAGGTGAGCTATGAAAGCAGGCACCCAAATCATGATCTTGATCCACTACTTGACAGATGTGGGACCTCCAGCAGTTTCCTTAAACTCTTTTTACCTTGGTTTCATTGTCTATAAAATGGGACTAGTAGTATCTCTCAGAAAAATGTTTGTTATGAAGAGTAACTTGTAAAGCATTTAGAACAGTCCCTGGTGCAAAATGAGAGCTACGAAAGTCTTAACTATTAAGATTTGGCTTTCAATATATTGTTTTAAAAGTCCTGTCTTAGCATCACTGAGTTCTGTGTATGTGTAAAGGTTAAATAGTACCTCTGGTAGTTTTTGTTATCAATAACATCATAGTTATTGGGGTGTAGATTTTATGCATAGGTATGTTTAAATATGTATGATCTAAATTGCATCTATATTGTTTTGAATTTTAATTCTCTAGAGATGATTTCTATTTCCAGAAATAGCATTTCAGCAGTGAAAGCAAACTTTATTTCCTGAAATTGAAAATGCATTTATGTTACAACAGCTTCAGAAATGACTTTTCTATTATATAAAAACTGAATTATATGACTGGGAGAAAGATTACATGGGTAATATCTAGATACCTGAAGACACAGGCAAAATTTGTACATTTGAATAAATAATGTTTGCCTTTTTAAAATCCACCTCAGAACAATTTTTAAGAGAAGGAATCAAATGCATAAAATATGCAGTTGCATAGAATTCCCTAAAAGAGTGCATAAAATGTACACTTTAGAGAAATAAAATCCAAATCAGGTTCTCTTGGGACTTCTATTCTCTGTGAATAGTCATCCTTTTAATGCATTTTAGCTGTGCTAAAGGAAGCAAGGAAACCACTGAAGTGATTAATGCGCTTTGCCCAAAAGGAAGGTGCCTCTGTTTGATAAGATCCTTTTATAGTCAATGTCAATGGTATTTTTTCAATTGCAATAAAAAAAAATTTGCTCTTGTTTCTGTTGCATCGTAAAATTCAAGCAATTTTGATCAGCGAGATGAGCAAAAAAAATTAAATATTATGTGGCAGTGTCATGTGTAGTCCTACACATAAAAATACCCATTACTATGGATAAGCAGACAAATCCCAAAGGATGAGCTAAAGCTCTGCCACCCCCTAGAAAATGTGCTAGGGAGACCCAGGACATTTTCTTCCAGCTCCCGGACATCAGAGTTGTAATTCAACCATGGTTTGTTTCTCAATTAAGCTCTGTGCCTTCTCCTGGTTGGCAGAATGCTTTGCCTCTCGTGATTCCCAGAGGCCCATTTCAACACAGGTTTTAGGGAAAGAGAGAGCACGCAGACCTCATGCCTGTCCTTCTGTGCTCAGGGTCGGCAGTGACACTGGTCACTTCTGCCCCCAGCCTTTTGTATGGCTCCGTCGAATGTTCTCCCAGGTGCCTGAAAAGAGAGGTCAGCTGGATTTTCTGAGCCCTGAGAATAGCTTCCACTGAGTCATTCACTCTTACTGATTTAAGTAGGTGGTAATTTAAGCAAGCTTTCCTTTCAATCTTTTGATTGTGAGTTAAATTGTCATTATTTGCAGTGATTATGTTCTGTAAGTATCTGCGAACACAGAATTAGCAAATACTGAACCACTGCCCCAGGAGGAACTACAGGGTTAGGTTCCTGCCAGCCTCAGGCTGAGACATTTCATCAGCCACTTAATACATAACCTTGTTTTATGTTTGTTTCTGCTTGAAGAGACCTTATTTAACATTAATCAACAATGATTACCATTAAACTCACAGCCAATAGTAGGATAACTCACTAATGAAGCTTATCTGAAATTTCTCCATAAGGCACATTGTATACAGACTTCTGCTGTATGGAAACAGTAGACAGCGCTTCAGTCCTGGGTCATTTTAAACAGTGAAATCACCACTAAAAAGTGCGAAAATGAGAAAAACAAGCAATGAATATGCTGCCCATGGTAGGTTGAATTATGTGCCCCACAAAAGACATGTTCTTAATCTTACCCCGTGTTCCTGTAGGTGTGAACTCAGGTGTAAATGGAATCTTTTGAAGCTGTTAATTGAAGTTAAGGTGTAGCCCAGCTGAATCTGAGTGGCCTTTAACCTGTATCACAGGAGTCCTTTATAAACCCAAGAAATTCAAACTGAGTTATTCAGAGGAAGCCAGAGAGGAGCCAGAAACCCAAAGTCAGTGGAAACCAGAAGAGCAGACAGAGAAAGAAAGAGCGTCATGTGATGGAGGGCAGACATGCAAAAGCCAAGGAACCCCAAGGAATTTGGCAAGTTAGCACCAGAAGTCTGTACTTTGAGGACAAAGTATTACCTTGCCATCTCCTTGATTTTGGACTTCTAGCCTCTGAAACCATGAGCCAATAAGTTTTATGTAAGCCAAGCTCTTGCACAGTATTTGTCATGGCAGTTGGGCAAACGAAGACACTGCCTAAAGAACACTTATTTACTGGGTGACATCTGAAACAAGAAGGCCGAGCGTTGCCTTGTTTGACCTCAGCTGGGAACATGCCTGTTGGGTGAACCAAATTGTTCACCACTCTGCTCATGTTCGTATGTGAATGCCATGAAAGTGTGTCAAGTGCTGATTTGCCAGCAAGTAGATGAACCCACACATTTGGAATCTGCAAATAATGAGGCTCTGCTACATGACCTTTGGAGTTGGACAGTTTTGAATTTCTGTTGAGTCCCTTGTGTGCTACATGATCAAGTTACTTAGCATTACTAACCCTATTCTTTCCCATCCATAAAAATAGAGATTTGCAACACTTGTGCGCTAGCAAGGTCTTGGTATATAATAAGCATTTAGTGAATGGCTGTACTAATACTAGGAATATCATAGCATACAGGTAATAGGAAATCCTGATGGATTATACCATGAGAACTTATATATTGTTTCATAAAATATAACACCACCTTGAGTGTTTGTCCAGACTTAAAATGTAAAAGAATAAAGTTGTGGGCCAGCTCTAAATGTATCGTGAATCCTTGATGCTATTATCCAATTCGTGAAATGAAATACTATTGAGCCACATTGAGCCACATAAAGCAATGACGTACTGCTACATGCTGCAATGTGGGTGAACTGTGGAAGCCTTGAGCTAAAAAAAGAAGTGAGACATAAGTGCTACATATCATATTTTTCCTTTATATGAAATATCAAGAATAGGCAATCCACTGAGACAGAAACCAGATGCGTGGTTTCCAGAGCCTAGAGGAAGGAGGAATAGGGAGTGACCGCTTAATGAGTATGGGGCTTCTTTTTGGTGTGATGGAATTGTTCTGGAACTAGATAGAGGTGGTGGTTGCACAAACTTGTGAATATACTAAATATCTCTGGATTATACACTTTAAGATAGTTAAATGGTGCTTTTATACGATGTGAATTTAACCTCAATAATAAAGTGATATGTGAGGTTTTCAAAGTTAGCTCTCCATAAGAATCATCTGGAAGTCTTGTCACACTAATGCCTATTCCCAACCCAGCCCCTAGAGTTTCTGATTTTGGAGTTCTCTGGTGGGACCACGAATACTTGTATTTAAGAAGTGCTCCGTGTGTATCTGGCACATGAGCATACAAATGTACTCAGAATATTTATGACTGGAGTCTAGTCCAGTTTGTGCAAATGACCGATCGGACTGATCTTTAAACACTAATATGTTGATAGCCACGTCCTTGAAAAATAATGATTAATGGCCTTCTTAGAGGATGAATATGGCCAGAATGGCTATGGTTTTGGTTTATTATGGTAATTCTTGAATTTTAAGATGTGCCTGCCATATATGAAATGCCACTTTATAAGTAAACCTGCCCTGAAGTTTTTAAAATATTGATTTCAGGGCTACATTTCTATTTACTTTAAACTCTGTGGATAGATAGCAGTACTTTATAATATTACATCATTTTTCAAGCAAGAAAAATCTGCACTGTACTGAATTCATGATGTCATTTCATATGTCAATTCTGTCTGTAGCTCTGATCATTGTAAAACCATTTTCCATTTTGCTAAAATACATTGGCTCAGGAGCAAGATACCTCATAAAAGTCTCGTGTTTCTTAAAGGACTACTTGTGTATTCATTTACATCAATTATGGCACACCAAAATATACCAGAATTCCTGCCCCCTTCCATAAATGTATTCAGAAGCTCTCTCTACAGTACAAATTAAAGGTCTAAAATCCACTTGCTGTTGTGAAACTGATGAGCTGTTCATAGAAGCTAATGAAGTAAGTGGAGAAAATCATTCTCGAATGATGCCTGTCAGTAATTGGCATCTAGATTTGTCACCTATTACTGACATATCAAGAAAAGGCATGTAGGAAGTGTTTGCTTATAAAAGGAAAGAGTTATTCATATTCAGGAATTTTAAATGTATTCATATATTTCACAGTTAATACAGCATCCCGAATAAATCTATCCTTTCTGCAAGGATCCAGTCTGCACAATGTCTTTGGCATATCACGTTCTGAACAACCCTTTCTAGCTGCATCATTTTATAAGATGTATTGCAAAGTGAGAATTTCAAAAATGTATATTTAATTGGTGGCAACGTGTCATCAGTTTTAAAATACTTAATTTCAGCTGTAATAATCAACTGAAAGGAACTGCTCATATGAGATGTCTAAAGGAAGGCACAGACTTATTCTGTCTTCCTTTACAGTAAAAAAGGAGAAAGTTATTTCTTTATGCTTCCTCGCGAAGTCTCTGTGACACTATTCAGACTTTACATCTTCAAATAACTAAAATTGGGTAAATGTGCACCCATGTAGTAGTTATTGTCAGGAATAAGTACACTAGGTTGGGCCTTGTAAAAAGATGAGCTGTTCTGAAGATTGTTCCAACAATGACTAGTTGCCAACGTGAGTCTCTGTGAATCAAAAGGGACGTATAGCAATTCGATTAAAATGGAGAGTGTATCAAAATGGGATCCCTTTCTCAGTAAGAAATTAAAGAGCCAGGGAACCACCATTGGTATCCTAATGTGCCTTTGTGTCTTCTAAGTCTAGGGTCGTTTCTTTTCCAATCAATGCATTATACCTGTGTATTCTCTTTTTTTACAGTTCAGCAGAAGAACAGTTTCATTGGCAGTCCCAAGGTAAAGTATATATAATTTCTTGATGAGCGCTAACACTTCTACATCTATCAATTGTCTTAATTGTCTTGTGAACTTTAGAAAGAGATTCATGAATATGAATCTGACAGCACCATGAAAGAAAAATTGAAATGAAGATGTTTTGACAGTTCATGATTTCTAAAGGAGTGAAGTTCTCTCAATTCCTCAACTTGTTTGTGGACATATGAAATTGGCTGACCTTGGCTTTAATGCTGGTTGACCAATTGGCTTTAATGCTGGTTGACCAATCTCATTAGATATGCAATGTGATTTCTAATGAGAAAGTCATAAAGGTGTGATTAAGATGCTTCTGATTATTAAATAATAACCTAAAGCTTTAATATCAACATTGATATTCACCACTTTAAAATATTGTATTTCAGATGGTCAAAAAGATATTGAAGATGAACTTACAACAGGTCTTGAGCTGGTGGACTCCTGTATTAGGTCGCTGCAGGAATCAGGGATACTTGACCCACAGGATTATTCAACAAGTGAAAGTAAGTCAGGTGACAATCACTCGCAAATGTACTTAAGATATAAGAGCATCATAAAATTGTTTTCTAATAAAATTAATATTTTGTGCCGTATTTAGTTAGGATTTTGTGTTATTTTTATGCTTTGTTCTTGCTGTATCCATTTGATTCCATTTTCATCACTGCCCTTCCACACTGCACAAGGCTAAATCACATTAGGTTATAAACTTTCTTATATTATGAATTGTTTCTAACTTACCTGGCCACGTTTTTAGCGTATAGGCTAGAACACTGCATGAACTCATAATTATTAGTTTAATTTGTACTGGCTGTTTAATGAACAACAGTTTACTCATGTGGATCATTATTATTAATAGATGTATTTTAAATCAATAGCAATTATAGAACAAAAAACAAAGCAATTTATATAATATATAAAATACTAAATATTTCCTATGTAATAGCTCCTTCCACCTATATATTTAACAATCCTGCATTGCTGAATTAGCCTAATAAAGGATCTAAAGATTTCTTTATCTCCATGTAATTATAGATTTCTCAACCAGAGCAGTTGAAGCTTAGAAATAAAAAGCGATAAGTTAAAATAAGCCTCATTTTAATAAATTGTAAAATTCTCTTCACTTATTTTTAATAAAACCCCACAAAGGGCTAAAATTTAATCATTAAAACATACATTATCTTGGTAATTTCTCCATCAAAAAATCAGCAGAGCATTTTTATTCCTTGATTTAAAAAAAATAAAATTCCTTAAAATACCCACACAGTTTTGTCACATAAAAGGCAGACAAGAATAAGATAGCATACTGATCTTTTAAAACCCCTTAATTTACATATTAGCTAGTTTTCTCTATAATCTCTATATGACTACTCGTAGTAATGCTCGTAGTATAGCATTATCATGAATATCCAGATTTATTTAAACCTATTAAGCTGAATGATTGTATTAGCCTTCTTCTCTGTATTTTATATGGTTAAATGCAGAACTGTTACCTCTTCTCCCTTAGCATCCATAAATATATTTCTCTAGTAGAAGTAGTTTTAATACAACTATATTTAGTTAATATTTGAGACACATGCACTCATCTTACTAGAGAGTGAGAAAAGTTGAGATGAAAGGAGTATCTTGGTGGGTAGATAGTAGATATCTCATTTCTTGTACATTAGTAGAGAAACATATATTTGATTGTGAGTGTAAGAGCAGAGATAATCTTTAATAAATAGAATGTACAGAACTCCTGCACCAAATGGGGGATGAGGGAGAATGATGTTTTAAAAAAGGAGGATGCAAAGAGTAAAATAAGGTGATACAATCAAATTAACAAGAAAAAATAAGTCAAGGGTTTCAATTGTGACAATACATTTGAACACATTGAGTTCTCCTATGAAAAGAATAAAACCTTAAGTTTGTAATAAACAAAAGCAAAATAGCTGTGCGATGTTTAAAAGAGACAATGAATCATTTCTATCATGTTGGCTTTAAAGGGAAAGGCAAAAGTAGTACCAGAAAATGCAAATATCAAGAGTGGAGTGGGGAGATGAATGAGATGAAGTAGAATTTAATACTAAAGCACTAAGCAGGATGAGGGAGGGCATTATGTGGTGGAAAAGTCTTAACTTACAAAATGTGATAAACTCTTACTGAAATCTAACGAGCATGCATGCAGCAGACAGCTTACTAACTGAATATTAATGCAAAATGAATCTAAATGAAAAGAGTTGATGAAAAATATTGTAGAGATTTCAGTGTACATTTCTCAGAGTCAAGCAGCCTACTAGAAGAAAAAGCCACAGAAGATTGGAATCATATAATCAACAAAGCAATTTATTAAATAATTTTGGTGGGGCATGGGCCGTCTCCTATTATATATATACATATATATGTGTATACGTATTTTTTATTACATGGGCAGGACCCGAGAATCGAACCCAGGCCTCTGGCATTGCAGGCAAGAACTCTGCCACTGAACCACCTTTAACCCACCCTAAATAAATTTTTAAAAGTTGATTTAAAGGTTTTAAAAAGTTATTTTTAAACATCCTTTAAATTTTAAAAAATGTAGTCTTTTGTTATATATATCAGGGGAAAATCACAAAAAAATTTCAAGTACTGAAAGAAAGGGCAATCCTATTATTTTTTAATTTAGAAAGGTCACATTCTTTGACAATAATTCACCATAATTGAAATACACAATAAAATAATAAGCAAAAGAAATAATCATTGAAATTAAGAAATAGTCTTCTGGATATTTATTGACTCAAAATGGAAGTTAAAAAATGTTACATGATATTTAGAAAGCAAATAATAGAAGAACACTTTATACTAAAATATTAGAGATACAGAAAAACATCTTCACTCAGAGGAAATCTTAACTTACTTCATTATTAGAATAAATGCAAAACAAAGTAATTTTAATACTCATTTTGGGAAAGTCTTAAAAGAAATTAAATACATGTAAATAAACTAAGAAGATGGAAAAGATATATTAAAAAGATGACATGATATAAAATAAAATAGAATAGATAAATAAATCCAAAAGAACAAAAACTTGAATGAAATTGATAAAGGGAAAATGAAGGATATATATAATAAATGTGTGTGTGTGTGTGTGTGTGTGTAAAATTTGGAATGAAGAAGGAGATAAAACAAGATGTATGGGAGAGGTTAAAATATATATATAAAAGAAGTACATGCAGCTCTAAGACAGCAAATTTAAAAACCTAGAGAAAAAGATAATGGAAAACTTGGATAGGCAACAATGAGTGAAAAGAATGTGAAGGAGAGTGAAGAACTAATCTTAGAAGGCATTAAGACCAGTAAATTCACAGGTGTATTCTATTTAACCCTTAAAGAACAGGCAATTCCAATGATAGTTACACTAGTCCAGGAAAGATGGAAAGCTACCTATGATTTTCCTTTTATTTTAGGAAGCCAGCTAGCATAAGCTTGAAATCAAAACTTAATGAAGATGGAAAATAAAATCTATATAATTTATGGAAATAGATATAGTGCATATTTTCTAAGAACATGAGAAAATAGAATCCAATGTGGCATCAAAATATACACTAAATAAGCATCTGTTTCAGGAGTACAAAAATCTCAATAAATCAAATAAAATAATTTATTAATTCAACATCTTAAAGGAAGAAAATCTTACAATAATAATATCAAGGATACTAAATAGCATTTGGTAAATTTTAACACCATTCTTAATAAAAAACCTATGAAATAGAGGAATAAAAAAATCATGAATATGATACTAAAAAGCAAAAGTTTTTCAAAAGCCAAGAGCAAATATTATTCTAAATGGTAAAATCCTTAATTTGTATTATTAAAATAATTAGCCAGGTAGGGACAGGAGGCCCACTATACAATTATTTTTTCAGAATTATTTTAGAGATACTAGCAATTAGAATAATATAAGAAAAATAGAAAATGAGATATTTTTCTCTTTGTATTGATCATGTAATTGTTTTCCAGAATGCATTAGTAACTATAGTTTAAAAAATATTTGGAGAATTTGGCAGTGTAAACAAATAGAAGAACAATTTGTGGGCATTGGTAAATAGCAATATGCAGTTAGAGAAAAGAAATAAGGAAAAAAGAAAAATGGAAATAATAAGAAATCCACCTCACTGGAATAAAAAACTATTAACCATCTGGGGAAAAAAATTTTTAAATCAGGTAACATTGTTACATCAGGTAAAAGTACATAAAAATAAAATTTTACTGAATGACTTTAAACGAAATCTTAAATTGAAAGATTACAATGTTCCTAGCTAAAAATATCTAATATCTAATATTTATAAATTCTCCCAAAATTAATATATACATCCAATAATAGCAAATTAAATTTCTATTGTTTAAACATATGTTAAATTATTTAAAAGTTAATTCAAAGGAATTTATGCCTGAAAATGTTCAATATGCTTTTAAAAGAGGAATAGTGAGGAGAGACTTAGCATTTTAAGTTATTTTTAAAATGCTGTGAAGCTACTAACATTAAAACACTATGGTGAAGTATATTTATTTATGTGAGTTAATAAATTTGCTGACTAGAATAAAGTGAAGTTGGAAATAAATTTAATATATAATATATTTAATTCAGGTTGTGAACGCAATAAGTAACCTGGAAGACAAAGTTGAACCCTTACACCATATAAATTAATAGATGATAGAGAGATATATTTCAGGACATACACAGACTTTCCATCATAAAAATGTTTGCTGTAACACAGTATACATTTGTCACAAAACTGGTTTTTGTTGGGGAATGGGGTAATTCTCTTACATTAAGAGAATCAAAATGAAAAACATTTGAAGATAAATTAGATGAGGTGAACAATCTAAATGTTGAGGATTCCTTCATTACCATTAAAAGTCGAGAAGTTGTAAAATGAAAGAATGATTTATTCTAAAAGTTTAAGCTTTATTTCTTAAAAATAATTCTTTAATTAAGGATATAGGTAGATGGCATCTTGGCAAAGTATTTGCATTAATGTAACAGCTAGTGACTGAATGAATTTAATATAAAAAGAGCAGTTACAAATTTTTGATTGATTAAAATCTCAATTAAAATTTGACAAAGAACTCAATTTAAAAATTGAAGAGAAAATGAAGAGACAAAACATAGATGATGCTAAGTTACCCAAGTAATCAATGAAAATTGAAATGCCAATAAAATATATGTTTAATTCTATTGGAATAATAGCTTTTAAAATTATAATATCTGCTGTTGGGGATAAATGGAAAAGAATATCTTCATACGTACAGGTTGAAGATCAAATAGCTATATTCTCCTTGTAAGGCCATTTGACTATATTTACCAAAATAAAAATATACCCATCCTTTAATGTGTCAATTTTGAAATCTATCCCATGGAAACAAAAACATCAGTCATTACAAATCTTTGTATTTATATTTCATTTGCATGTATATTTCAGGACATACACAGACTTTCCAGCATAAAAATGTTTGCTGTAGCACAGTATATGTTTGTCACAAAACTGGTGGTTGTTGGGGAATGAGGTAATTATGCACCAACAGGGGAATCCTTGAAGAACATGGGAAATGATTGGATTATTAAAGAAAGTGAATTAGATGTGTAGGAGGAAGTCCATAATGGACCGTTATGTGAGATAAGCAGGCCATAAAGACAGAAGCAAAGTATGGAAATCTGGGAGTGTGCAAAAGGACATAAAAGGATATGCTTGAATTTGTTAATTTTGGAAGTAGTGGAGGAAGGTATGGAGATGGTGACAGCTGGTGCCATTGGAGGTAGGTGAGAGAAGAGGAGGAAGAGGGGCAAAAGAAATTAAGTTTCATTACTTACAGATAGAACCTTGAGCAAATGTATGATTTAAAAGGAAGAACTCACTAATAGTTGCAGATGCAAGCAAAAGGATCCAGATTAACCCAGAAACAAACACATAGATGGATCCCAGATAAATACCTGGCCCCTGCCTTATTTAGGGGAGACTTGGTGTGCTGCATCATTTTTATATTTGTTCATAATTATTTCACTATATGCATGAATATATTCAACATATCGCATTAAATTTAAAAATGTAAACCAGATTCTATACATATGTATATGAAGTTTTATTAAAAGCAAGTAAATGTCAGCTAATAATACTGAGCTCTCTTAGTTGAGAAGCTCTGCTACTACCCACAAGGAAAATGAGAAGAATTTTTAGTGGTTTTCACTTTTGTTTTCCTCCTGTATGTGTTCCATTTACCTGCAAAAGATGTATCTTTAACACACAGCCAAGTTAAACCAGCCAGTAAATTTTCAAAATGTTTTTGATAAGTGCTGAATTTTGATTTGTCTGAAAATTTCGTACTGGATTATCTTTTTTGAGACTTCCTAGGATTTTAGTTGAGTCTTCTTTTTGTCGACTCCTGGCTTCCTGCTTAGAAGAAAAGAAAAACAAAAACAAAAATAAAAACGCAGAATAACAGGCGATGAAAGCACCATCAGAAAGGATTAGTCAAAATGATTCTGAGCCTCAGTTGAATGTGAATATCACTATTTCTGAAGAAACAGTTGTTCTGAATGTGTTTAGAGTAACTTTGAGACTGAAATAACTGAGTAAAATTCAGGAAAATAATTTTAATTAAATTAAATTAAAATAAAATTGAGTAAATTTAAATAACTCTCATGGCAAACATCAATTATTGCTAATTTTAAGTGTTTAGAGGGTTATAAAATACACATTCCAATTGCTGTATGTATTTGTATCAGTTTGGGTCCAGGTGGAAAACTGATTTTACTTAAAAGTGTAACTGGAGAGAGTTCATTGAGGGGGTCTTTATAGCGATGGGCATGCAGCATGCAGAGTGCCTGAAGGTATTCCAGGGCTGACCCCACCCAGATGGCCTACCACCCTTCCACCTCAGAGACAGACTGAGGAACTAGTACAGTTTCCTGACAGAAGTGCAGAGGGGGGCAGGAATAAATATCCCAAGCTCTCTCTCTCTCCTTCCGCTGCCTTCCGTTGGCCAAACCCAACCAGAATCCAGAGGGCTGGACTGTGGGGACTGGGATAGAATCTACGTAGAGGAAACGACAGAGAACGCCTTTGGAGAGCAGAGAGAATAATCAGCACAGGTGCCCACCTACTAGCAGAACAGCAGCCCATATGTATGTTCTTAATGTAAAACTTAAAGATATGTAGAGACTCCTTGACACATTTCATGTAATTAGGGACAAGCCATCAGATTCTGCTGCTCCCTTGATGTGTAGGATTATCTAATCAGCTGGGACACTCAGGATACAGCTAATGCTAAATGGGAACTAGCATCCTGCCCTTGAGAGCCAGTTTACCACCCTGAAAAAAAATGTTACAATAGTAACCAATGTCATTCCCTAAACCCATAGCGCTTAATTTGTTGTGTTTATTTTTCCTTCCAAGATTTCACTAAAAAATAAAAATTGAAGGGGGTGCAAGGTAAAATATTCAGTGGTAAAATATTCATCTGCCATGCGGGGGACCCGGGTTCAATTCCCAGCCCATGTACATCCCCCCAAAAATAAATAAATACAGATAAAAATTGAATTACATAAACCCGTCTTCTTGACCCTTAGCCAAATAATTATTGCTCTTCTCTCCTGCCTTTATGAGGTCTTACAACTTTCAATGTTTTCCAACACTTTATTTTACAAAAAAGTGCTGTCCTAAACCCCTGTAAATCGTAAACCGAATCATTAGGAGAATTGCTGAAAAGATTATAGTTGCTTTATGGAAAAAAAAAGTTTAATGACGGGGCTTCAAGGGCATTACTCCTGACATAATGCACAGTCTGGACACAACTGCCATGGACCAAGTACCTTATTTAATCCTTGCATCCTTGGAGATAAAAACTCAGAGATAAGGGCAATGATATCCAAGCCAGTAATTAATTTAAAATACATTCAGTCAAATGTTGATAGAATTAGCACCTTGCAGAAAATATGGTTTCTATGTTTAACCAGAAATTGTTAATTTGTTTAAATATTTATTATACTTTAAAATAATAATTATTGGGCAGTGTAATAGTAGCTCAGTGGCAGAATTCTCACCTGCCATGCCAGAGACCCAGGTTCGATTCCCGGAGCCTGCCCATGCAAAAAAAAAAAAGAAAAAAAGAAAAAAAAAGTAGTAATTATTTATCTGGGTAACATATTCACACAATGAAATTCCACCAAATCCTAGAAACTTCCAGCATTCGGTAGGAAGAAAAGCTTAGGAATATCAGCAAAGAAAAGCATGCTACCTTCTGAATTTTCAAATCAGAGTATATTCAAAATATTGGGAGGCATTCATGTAGATTGCGTGATTCAGAACTGGTGGAATCCAAATAGAAAAATCATATGGAGTTTGACAGAGATTACTATATCACTGTTAATTTATAATCTATCATTTTCATATAATTACTGTGAGTATACTCAACATCTATATGGCAGGAAAATCTGTGCGAGACCAGATTATTAAAAGGGTAATAAACATAATTCCATACATTCTTAAACAATAATCGTAAAGATGAGACGCATCTTTGTAAGTGAATGTTTTTGTAATTCCAGCTAAGCATGGCATCTAAGGATGCAGAAGTGGTCCAAGTAGATAGTATGAGTATTTCATAAAGATTTGAGCAATTTAAATGCTAAATGGCTGGAAACATAAAAGCCATCCTCAGGGAAGGAAGCCTGTTTTGTTTTGTTTTGTATTATGGTAGAAACCAGGTTCTCAAGGAGACCCACAAGGTAGAGAACTTGAGTTGGGGTAGAAGGTAGCGCAGACCGCCCTTAGGGTCAGAAATATTGTATTCAAGTTCTAATGCTCCCACATCTTCCCAGTGACCAAGGATGGCTGTCTGGCTTTTGGAGACCCCACGTCCTTTCCTGGAAATACATTCATTTGAGTAGTTGAGCTCATTCTCAGATTGCCAATTCAACATATGCTTTTGTGTCCACATTTTTAAAACAGAAATTAGTGTCCTTTGCAGAAGTTTATTGTGATGTTAAGATTGAAATTGTCTGAGGTGAAGTGTGTCCATTTAGTTTCCTTTCCAAATTCACCCCCACTCCCTTCACTATGCTTTTTGGTATTATGGGGTCAGTGGGAAGTTAGAGGTGGCAGAAATCGAAGACAGGACCAAAAACCAAAGGAAAAGACCCAGGCAGTGAAAAGAGAGCCTCTCTCTACCTGTTATTCACCTACAGTTCAACCCTTTTTCCCAGACTTCTTTTTAGCACTCAGACATTTAAGAAGCATACTATACCTTCTGCAAAAAGATCCCATCTCTGAGGCAATAAGGAATTAAAGGGGTAGGTAAAGCAGGATGGTAAAAGAGCCCCTTATCTGTCCTCTAAATAAGAGAAAAAGTGCTTATTTCTTATTAAAAACCGCCATTCTCACCTGCTTTGGCAGGGTCTCCTGGGATCAATCACAAACTTTGGAACCCGGCAGAAATTCCCAATGAAAAAGATTGTTATCTTGAAATTGTCAATGTGTCCTAGGTGGTCCAAACACAAATAAGAGAATCCAAGGAAGTCTGGTAAAAGTAAAGACACCGTCAGAGCTGTCATAGGTATGAGAAGAAAAATAAAGAGTGGCTGAGAGCCCCCTTGGCAAACCTTTCCAACAAAGCCGACTTTTCCCTGAGGGGCTATGATAGGAGGAGTGTCCAGGTAAAACACTATTGAGCTGTCTTATGAGATTCTCTGAAAATCAAAACCTTAAAACAGCAGTAATCAAATATTAAGTCATTTTGATAGCAACTAATGTAATCATAGCTTAATGTACTGGGTTTTTATTATATTGCTACAGGTACAGGTAGCTTTTATAGTCACTATCTTTTTTTTTTTTTAAGTATGCATTTCACATTTATTAACTGACCACACAAAGAATCTCTACTCTGGTGTTTATATTCTAGTCAGAAGAGACAAAACCCAGCAAATCTAAACACCCCAGGAAGTTGCTATGAGAAACAACAAAGCAGAATAAGTGGGTAGAGTAGGGCAGTGATTCTCAAAGTGTCCTTGGGGGATGTTGGGGGTCCTTGAAAACTTTTCAGGGGGTCCACAAAGCCAAGCTGTTTTCACAATAATGCTGAGATGCTGTTTGCCTTGCACTCTCATTCTCACCCAAGCATTCAGTGGATTTTTCCAGAAGCTCCCTGATTAGCAGGGATAAGCCTTTACTCTGACCTCTCACAGAATGGGTTCTCAGGAATTCATTTTAAACACCTTGCAGTTTTACTTCCTAATACCGTAAATAGCGTTATACATAACCCATATAATAAAAGCTCTTTGGCATCCTCAGTAAATTTTAAGAGCATCAGAGAGTTCTGAGAATAAAATCTTGGAGAAGCACTGGGGTATAGAGTGACTGAAGGTCCGGGAAGTCCGCGTGTGAGGGGGCATTTGAGCAGAGATCTGAAAAGTACAAAAGCAAGCCCTGCAGAGACCTGGGACAGGCCTACAGATTTGTGGCAAAGTAACACCTGCTTCTTTAAGCTGTTTAATTCCATAAATAGATTGTAGTGTTGCCAGGATCTGGTTTTTATGCTTTTTTTTAAAAGGATGTCTTAGTTTTCTATTTCTTTCCATAGTTATTGATATTGAGAAAAATCAGTCTATCATCTTTAGACTTTTCATTTGTAAATATGTGTATTTGGTTTATATGTTCAAATATAAATATATATATTTGATCTAATATTCATATATATAACAGTTTCTTCCCATTAGGCTACATTCAATTTCTTTTTTTATAAAATGGTAAATAACTCAAAGAAAAGACTTTACATAGAAATAGTTGGAAATTGGGATCAGCTATAAAAAAATACCATTCTATAATTGTAACATCATGTACAATCTTAAGTCCAACAAAACCCTCAAGTTATACGTTTGAAACTAAAGCTGTGCATTTGAAATTTGTTTTTAGTAATAAATGCCTTGCCTATTTCCCTTCATTGTAGGGAAACGCACAGGAACTGAATTATTGCACAGTATGAATGCTTTACCAATCTCAATCAGATTCATCCAGGTAAAAGAGTCAAACTTGAAAAAACATAGCCATTAAGCCAGTATTGCCAAATGGATCTAAATCAGTTTAAAAACAAAAACTAAATGGCTTCTTCTATATTCCTGGACCATTAAGGTTTTAATATTCACATAAAGTATTATCTACCTAAAGCAGCCAACCAGATGAAATTGATATTCTGAAGACTGAGCAATGAAATTCAGAAACACAAATGTCTAAACAGCAACATCACCTATAAGCTTCTTTGCCTAACAAGCCCCTTGAGCTTTTTCTTTTCGGTAATTTTTGGAATGACAGATGGGCTGGACCACTGTTTTCAAGGAAACTCCTCCAAATAAGCTTTAAAAGTAACTGGTGAAGATCATGCACAACCAAAAACAATTTATCAACACCAGCCATCTCTTCTTCTAAGTAAGTTTGTAAATGGGCATATTCTACCAGAGTCCATAATAAAGAAACTACCAGTATAAATGAAACTGATTAGTAGCACAACTTAATAAAATAAATATTTTTATATTGTAAAGTTATTTTATGGTTAGATATATTTAAAGTGTTTTGAACTTGATTTCAACAAATTAAAAAATCTCCAAATGCTTGAATTTTTTTAAGTTAGACATTCATTTATAGTTTTATATTGTTATTTAAAATTTCTTATTTAACTGGGTAAGTTCTCTTATTAATTTCTGTACTGTGAAATAGCCCTTTTGTGTGATTTCCATCCTTTATGTCTTTTGTTCTTACTTAATATTTTTTTATAAAATGTTTTCCCTTTTCTCCTTAGTTTGTGTTATTCTAAGAATTTAATCTCATTTAAAATAAAATAATACTTGACTTTCAAATAATTCTTAATCTCCCTGAAGGTTGAGTAGCAAGAAGACAGAAATGGATGCAAATTCCCTGTCACTTACAGATGCGTGTGAATCTTGTAAGCACTATTTTTTCACGGCCAACAGAAAGATAGGCTTTTCAATCATTTTGAAAGAATCACTTTAACCTAAGGGTAAAATGAAGAATGTTCCTAAACTTCCTGACAAAAACAAATTTAAGCAAAGCTGCCACTTGTCAAGTGAGTGTCCAGTCCTAAACTCACCTATCTCAATTTATATGCTTGTAATTCCTTTGATTATCCTGAATTAACAAACCCACAAATCATTCATTAAGCACCCATTCAATACACTGACCACTTCTATGAGCTGTTTCCTTTATATTCTGATTCATAATACCTTTTGTTAATGGTAAATGAATTCTTTAGAATTAAATTTATCTAATTTATCTAATTCTTCCTTTGGAAGAATTAAATTTATCTAATTTAATTGATAAAGTATACTACCCCTTAGCAACCTCATCTCATTGTGGCTTCAGCTTCCACTATTCATTACTATGAAATCTACATCTCTATCTTTAAAGTCCAGTTATATATCATCAAATGTTCATCTCACAAATTATTTAAGACCTAGAAAGATGAATATTGTCAGTTTCTGCTATAGCTAGTTAAAATCAAAGCTCAGCCTCCATTTCTACTTACCTATGTACATTTCCACCATCTCATATACTGTAAAGGTGAAAATTAAGCCCATCCTTCCCCAAATATCAATTTTCCAACACGTCTCCTGCCAGCCCTGCCCTTGGGAAGGCCATGGGATGGGAGCTTCTCCTTTTCGGTACTCATTTGTTTCAATATTTGTTATTCTGGGTACAGATGTTCACCTAATGGAGACCAGAATTTGCAATTTCCAGTAAGTCACCTTAAAACGTGTAGAAACAGAAGGCGTGAGCCAGAATATGTCAGTGCTGCACCATCTGCTTGGTTCCTTTGGAAGAAACTTACTCTGTACAGTGGGAAACTCCCAAGTTTTAAAATGTCTCTCAAATGTATACCTTTCTCTCCATCCCTTAGGTTGCCACTACCCCAGTTAAGATTTCCTCAGTTTCTGCAAGCTTCCTTTCTCTGTACTGCAGGAAATTCCTGGTCTCTAGTCTCTCCTGCATCTAAGCCAAGCTTTCTGCTGCTGTGAAATTAAGTGTCTAGAATCTCTGTATTCATCTTATTATACTCCCCTTTCAAAGAACCTCTTACAGAAATTCCTCTGTTAACAAATTCCTTATAGTCTGCTTTGTTCAAAGGGGTTACGGTAGCAGAGTGTAGGTGGGGTTAATTTTGCCTGGGGAATCAGGAATCAAGGAAGGCTTCATGGAAGAGGTGGCATTTAAACAGCACTTTGCTTTTAAGAATGAGTTTTCAGGTTGACAAAGGAAGAAATATCAGGCTGAATGAACAGGGGGAACATACTCTAAATGTTGAAAGATTTTAATGTCTCATCTCTTGCATCTGTTACTAGCTTTCTTTATTTCCATGGGGCCATTTAAATCTATGCCTTAGATTCCTCACTTGTAAACTGAAAGCTCACAGGATGTTGAAAGCAAATATCAGATGATATAAGGGACAATAGTGAATATGTTTACAGGACAAATACATCCCAAACAAGGTTTTAGTATCATCACACCATGTGGCTACCTATTTGGATAATTAGATAATAATAATAATTGACATTTGTAGAATGGTTTGTATTTTTCCAAACACTTTGAAAACCGTTATATCACTCAGTGCTCTCAAGTTTAGGATTAAAATGCAGGCACTGAACTACAGATAATAGCATGCCCTCTGAAGCCAGACTTACTGTGTTTGAACCACAATCCCACCACTGCTAACTGTGTGGGGTCACTTAGTGGGTGCCTCAATTCTCTCAGCATAAAACGAGAATTATCAGGCCTTCCTCTGAAAGATATTGTGTAGACCTGATGGATTAATACATGTAAATGGCTCAGAACAGTCCCTGGAACTTAAGGACTTAGTGAATGTTAGCTGGGCTTCTGTTGCCACCACCATCATCATCATCTTCATCGCTGCTTCTGATTATGTAGACATGGAGGTGAGCTAGAGCCCAGGTTTGCTGAGTTCTAGTCCTGAATTTTTCTCACCCACCACTCAACTCTTCCGTTGACATGATTGTGACTTAAATAAGGACTTGGAAGTGCCGGATTGTAGTCTTCTGGCCTTTTCTGTGTTATTACAAAATTAGAAAAAGTTTAACGTTTACTGTATTTGGGGAGAGATGTTCGACTGGAGCAGGCAAGAAACAGCAACTTCAGATAAAGTCTCTTTAAACCTGTGCAAAAAGAATAGATGTGCATGATTGTTAAAATTCTAAAATGTCTAGGTAATTTGATCAGAAGAAACTTGCTCTTCCTGGTAGTGCATAGGTTGAGATACCTTAGGTCAGTCTGAATTGTCATGCGAAAATTAACACTTTGACATTGACTTCTGCTAACTTAATCAGAGCCCCACCAGGGGTAGACAACAAGCTTCTCCTACCGAACACCTGGAAGCTCTAAACAACAGTTTACTAGCAAAGGACCATGATTCCAGGTGGGAAGAGTTCTGCAAGTGTACCTCCTGACTAGATGACTTTGATTTGGGAGGACAATGCTCACCCCTCAAATGTTGATGTATATATATGATTTAAATATGGATCTGATGTCAAACAACTAAACAGCAACCGTGTCTAGACGCATAAGGCATGGAGCTGAGTCTCAACTTCATGCTTATCAAGTGAATCACATTGGCTGACCTCCAAACCTCCCTTTACGCATCTAGGAATAATGAAGATGATCCAAGCACAGTTTTTCCATAGCTTGCTGTGAGGTCTGTAGTCAGTTCATTATTTGAAAACACATGGGAACATTGCTAGTACACCCAAGGTCCTTTGCTTCAAGTATCTTCTTGGAATTAATAGGCAATTCCCTAGCCCTCAACTCTGCAGTGTCCCCTGGGATTTTCTCCCTTTTGTTCATCTATGACCAGTGTGTCTTGGTCAGAACAAGGACAGAAGAGTGTTCTGAGTTCCATCAGATGTCAAAAATGATTTCACATCCTCTTTGTGGCCCTCCAGGATGAGTCACTGAGCAGCCCCTGCAGCTCAGCTTTGAGGACTGTGGCATGATGGGTGAGGTCCAGAATGTTCCACCAAGCCCTAAGATACCTCACTTCAGTGAACAGGACATCCACAGACCAGAATAGGGCTTCTGACATGAAAAACCACTGTTCCTCAGAGTTGAAGTATCTTCTGGAGCAATTAGTTTCACCAAAGGCAACATTCCATTTTCCTAGGCAAAGTTGTAAAGTTCAGCCTCTTCCTCTCCCTCCTCCTACCCCCAGAATTCCTCCTTCATCACCCTTGTTCTCCAGCTGAGAGGTTCTGATTGACGTCCCCAAGAATGCAACCTAATTTTACCATGAATCCAAGCAAGGCTTGATGGAAACTCAGAAGTTCTGGAGGAAAAGAAAAATCATAATTTAAAAGCCCAAAACTATAAATGCTTTTTAAATCTCTAGCAAATTTGAATTTTCTCCTTCAATGCACGGTAATGTTAATAAAGCTAATCAAGAGTAACTTATATGTAATTTTTTTTGTTCCCATTATAAAGTAATTAAGAATCGGCCCATAATTTTAACCTTTCTCATATTTTTTTATGTCTGTGCTCTCTAAAATTGAAATGAATAATGATGGTGATTTGAAACCTAGTGAGCAAAAGAAACTCATTCTAAAATGTGTACAACTTTTCAGCTGTTATGCTGTTTTGCCCTTGCCAGGTGATATGTCAGTATTGTAGTATTATGATTTATTGCTCATTGTTACAATTTCCTTTGTCAGAATGTATCTAGGCTTTAGTGCCTGAGATATATGAACAAAGTAATGAGATAGAGAGTCTTGGTTTGTTTTTTGTTGAGTATGGATCAAATACATGACTGATTCTATAAAAGATGAACAGATTTGATTATTTCATGATAGGTACTTAGGGAGCACATAAATCATATATTTAATTGAAATTCTTCTGAATGGGGCTTTTAAGTTCTCACATAAAAATCCTGCATGGACAACATTTACAGCTTTCTGGACATAATTTCATGAATCTATTTAGAATGCATGAAATTTTTTAACTTGCTAACTACTTCCTCAAGATGTAGTTCTTTAAAAAGCAAGTAATTAAGACATAAGATTATTTTTTTGCATTACAGATTGTGTTAAATTATTTGTGTGAAATTAAAGATTTTATTTCATCCGACGGGTATTTTCCAAAGGTTGGAACCCAGTTGTTCTGTCTCCTTCATCCTTCGTTGACCTTGAGATGTACTGTCAAGGAGGAGTGATCAGGGGCATGCTATCTTGTCCTATTACACTGCCCAAATAAAAAGCTAAGGGAAGGAAAGGGTCATTCTACCCATTGGCAGGTAGCACTGCCATCAATTTGCTTTTGCATGGTAGCTCACGCTCCTTGATACTGCATTCTTCTGGAAGGACCAGGGTAAAGCCGTTGACCACAATGCAGCACCGTCCTCCCAATGACCACTTCCTCCTCCACTTATGGTTCCTCTCCGTCATCCCTAAGCTCAGGAGAGGCCTCCCCTTTCCCTTCCAAAGGCTTCCCCACAACTCAGCCACCCATCTTTGGGCCTCAGAGACCACCCTTGCCTTTGTCTCCCTGCCTAGCAGCTTCCAAAGCAGAGATGGGGACAGTATGTTCCTGGCATTCCATAATGAAACCCCAAATGCCTCTCCCCATCAGGACATTATATATCTGGTGATTAGGCCTGTAACGCCATCAGTGCAAGTTAAATAACTTTCTGCCACCTTTCGGAAAGTTCATCCTCGGGTATATATTGTTTTCTTGGGACTTTATCTTTTAAATTTATGAAAAAGGATTACAACTGTACTTTTGTTTGGCCCTGGACAATTAAGTCTGGGCTGGTTGGATGCATTTCTATTTCCTTGCTTGACCCTTTTTCCCAGCTCTCTCTCTTCCTTGCTTGACCCTTTTTTCTAGAAACTATATAGATTCTAAAAACCAAGCTTCATCTTGTATTAATGAATTGTATTTGTATTTAATATCCAGTGATGAAAAAGTTTTTTGCATCATTTAAAAGTTCCATCAGGGACTCAGGGGGAAGGAGAAAGTTTTAAAGGAACACAGGCTATGCCAACTAATGCTATTTAAGAGAGAATACATTGTTTTTATGCAAAAATGGTCCTTGTGTCAAATCTGGGGTCTCATTTAAAATATAAAGCCGTGTTCTATTCTTAAAAAGAAAGAAATGAAAAACCTGAAATGTATTCACAGTTATTAGAAATGATATTGTGGTCTAAAACTTCCAGAAGGAAATCAAAGATGGTATAATGGTTATGCTACCTTCTATGTGCATATAATTACCTCTATCAAATATCAAGTGACCTTGTAATATGGTTACCATGCATGATAAACCTCGCTGTGCCAAATTTTCCCCCTAACCTGCCCTTCTTACCCCAAACCATCTTAAACATACACAATGGAAAATAGCAAGTATATTTACACCTAATCCTTATTTTAACCCACCTACCCCAAATGAGTATTAATTTTGATTAAAGAAAATTTGTTCAAAAAGAAAATGGACAAACTCTTCCAGGGATCCCATATAAACAGAGCATAAAGAATAAAATGCAATTTCATATATAGAGTATAATTAAATTATAAGGACTGAAACTGATTCACATCTCTCCAACGCTTGTAATACCAGCCCATTAGCGGCATGGCTCTTAACTCAGTCTCTTCTCTTTGTTCTCCTAGTACAAGTTACCATGATGGCAAAGATAACTAGTCATCAGAGATTATGGGAGATCTGGGCAAATTCTACAATGTAGGAAGGGCTACTAATATTTTACACTGTAAAATATTATATCAAGGCACTAAGGGATGACGTCACTGCTTTTACAATAGAATTTGTCACTTTTGGAAGGTTTCCAGTGCTTTAGCACACTGATAATTAAGTAGGAGATATAATGATATTTTTGTAATGAATGTGAACCAATAGGTAGACTTTTAAATCATGTCAAATGTTTCTGATATTGTCTGCTCCAAAAATAACTACTTGATTAATTAGTTTGTGTTATTAAAAATGTCTCTCTGTAGGTCAGGGTGAGACTTTTTGAAAAACCTCGTCTTTGGAGATTTTTTTAAACAGCTCTCCCAGCCCAACCGCCACCCCAGGCAAAATCTCATTTGGCAGTAGGAGTCAAATGGAAATGGTCATTTTAGTTCTCAGAATGCAAACCCAAGGTGGCTGGAGCCATGTGCCCGTGATCATTCTAGGCTCCTCTCAATAAATAATGCATGTCATTTCTGCTTCATTGTCACTGACTCCTCTAAATGACTTTCCATGCAGGACCCAGCCTGCTGTCCCAGAGTGCACTCCAGCTCAATTCCAAACCCGAGGGCTCTTTCCAGTACCCGGCCAGCTACCACAGCAACCAGACCTTAGCCCTGGGTGAAACGGCCCCATCCCAGCTCCCCACCCGCAGCGCCCAGGCCCGGGCCACCGGCCAGAGCTTCAGCCAGGTACGTGCCCAGGGTCCGGAGCCCTCTGCCATTTCCTGCCCACAACCCCAGGGAATGAGCACGTGGGCAGGCGGAGATGAAGCGGATGGGAAACTCCACTCCTGCTTTCAGTAGGTGTGCCTCCCAAGTTCAGAGAGATGCCTTCAGGGCCATAAACTGTGGAAATGAGCAGTAAAATCTGATTGTAGAGCAAAGCTGACCTGTAAGCATATTTTGTTTAGGAATATCTGTGCCTTACTTGCGCTTGTATATATTTATCTGTCCATTAAAACATAAACATATGTCTAGTTACTCTGTCTCTATAAGTGATATAAATATAACCTGTATTTTGAATTTGTGAGTGCACCTGTAAGAACTACTGCGTATCTATTTTTTCCTCCTAAAGGAAAAGCATGAAATGATTCCTTTGGGTTAATCATATAAATGAACATTATTTAAATAATTATATGAATTTATAAATTATAACATTATAGTTTAAATCAAGTATATAGACCCATCCTGAAGGATAATTGGGATTAGTTTGCAGTGATAGTTACACTTTGCCAAGTCTCATTTTGAAATGGGCCCTTGATTGCTTATTTAAGGCACTTAGTATAGTTTACCTGCACAAATTCATCAGCTGCAGTTAAAACTGACTCTTGCTAAAAAGAAGTGACAGCTAATCTAGAAATGTGTTTTTTTTTTTAAGAAGGATGAAAATGCTGTGATACAGCTTGTGTTTTGGTTTGCATCATTTGGGAGGGCAGGCTTTATTTGGTCCACCCACCAGAGTTAATATAATGGAAGTTTTTCTTGGTTTTAGCTATTTTCAACTTATTTTCAGGGACCTGAGATCATTATGGACTGCTCTATGCTGTTTTTTATCCCTGTACATTTGCTTCTGGAATGAAGAACCTGCAACCCCAAGCCACCCCTTCCCCTGACAAGCTTAGTTTCATCCCTTGTTTATTTATGGGCATTCCCTCTGCCAGGAAATCCCCCTGGCCAATCCACCGGTGTTAACCGGTATTACCTGTAATATAATCTGTTTTAGATACATCTCTTATTTAATCCAAATAACAAATCTGAATTAGCAGCTACATTTTAAGGATGAGAAAACTCATGCTCATCTGTGTTTCTGGAATTTGGCTTTAAAGAATGTGCCTGCTTTTAAGATAGCAGCAGTGAGAAGGGGAAGTTGATGTTGGCTGAATTGACACCTAATAGATCCAAAGGGAGCATTTCATACATCTCTTCTTTATATATGACCATTCCAAATAAAATCTACCTACAATTTGAACCTTTTAAAAGGTCTATAAATGTAGGCAAACAGTAGGGCAACTTATATGCTTCCAGGGAGTTAATGATGATTGGTCATCTGCCAATTGCCAAAGAATAAGATAGGAGCAGCTCAAGAGGACAGGCTTTAGCCCCACATTAAAAGTCTACTTTGAAGTTTAATTAGACACGTTAGTAAGCTGAAAAGATACCAAAGCTATGCATTTGAAGTCATCAGAATTATAGTTTGCAGCCATCTATAAATGTGGATGCTGAATGTTCTGTTTTAAGAGTGAGGCCAATGTTACTGGAATGCTGATTTCCACGCAGGGGAGTAAGATGGAGAAGTGTGAATATACAACCCACCGAGGGCTCCATTGTTGTTCTAATACACCAGACTAACAGTTGTTCTGATGTACTGTTGGTGAATAATTGAAATCGTGTTTATTTTAGCTGTGTGGCATATATTGGTATCTTGATTGCATTCACTATGGGTTGCAGGATAAAAGGCATGTTTATTGAACATATTACAGGACCTGTGACTTCAAAATAATGTCAAAGAAATGTTTAATAAGCAAATCAGTATTTTTACTCTGTGTTTGGTGCTGAGCCTTTGAAAGTAAGGAGGCCATGTCCTATTCTAATTACTCCTCCATTCAGAACATACCTCTATTCCAGTGGTTTTTCAGAGCCTGCGATAGATTTCTTTCAATATTCTGAATGGTGTTAAATCTCATTCCTTTAAGGTGAGATGATAACTATTTAGAATATTCTGTAATCATAAAGTGCTGGTAGAGCTAAAAAAAAGTTCAGATGATGGTTAATAGATGCCAACCAGCTTAATAAAGCCAATAATCAATCAATACAAAACCATTTTTTTTCATTTTGTTTTTGTCAAAAAAAGCAACATATTTTTGAAAAGTAAGGCAAATGGTTTTCTTTCTGGCTCTAAATCATCTCTGCATGTCATTTCAAAGGAGTATCATACATGTTCAAAGACTAATTTCAGAAACAAAGAAATCAACAACTCTCATTTACTAAACATAATAAACATTTATTACATCATCATCACCAGGCTCCTTGCTGGACTCCGGTTGATCCGTACATAATGCATATCACCTTACCATATATGGATCTCAGAATAAAAATGTGGGCTATGCAGTTTACCATAAAATATTAGTGCTGTATATTTTTAGAGCATTGAAAGCCATTTCCTTAAACTAAAACCAAAACCATTGAAAGCCATTTCCTTAGGATTCTCGAATGAATTCACAGGGCTGAGTGGGCAAGGAGAGATGTAAGACCCTTCCCCAAGGCCTGTCCAGTAGGTTACATGTGCAGATTTACATTTATCTAGTTCCCTACCCCCAGCGCTCTGCTCAGATGTGCCAGAAGCTCTCAGCCCATCCTCGAAACAGGAAATCAAACTTCCATCCCTTCCTTCTTCCTCCAGTCAGCCCTTGCCTCTGGGTCAGCTCTTTCTTTAAGGTGCCCATTCAAAATAGAGCTACTCTCCCTCTGTGTTCCGGGTATACCTCTGGTTTACTCTTTCAGGTTCTCAACATGGCTCTTGTGTGCCTGTTGTATACATAAGTTGTTCTGGGTGCATAGGATGTGGTAGTGAAGAAAACAGACACAGGTGCCTGTCTTTCAGGAATTTCTACTCTAGCAGCAGTGAGCGGGGACTCTGAAAATCCACAGAGAGAATATAGGAATTGTATGGTGTGTCAGAAGGCGATGGTCACTCTCGAGAGGAAAGTACTGCAGAAAAGAATAAGGGTGAGCCGAAGTGTTAGTCGAGGAGGAGTGTTATTTGGGGACTTGGGGAGAAAGAGGCATTTGAGCAAAGACTTGAATGAGAAGAGGGAATGAGCTGATGGTTCTCTGGGGCAGTGGCCAATGCAGATTTCCTTGGATGGCGTGTCCTGGTACACTGATGGAGCAGCAAGGAGACTAGGATGGATGAAGCTCAGTGCAGAGGGAGAGAGTGAGGGCATCTGTGAGATGATGGGAGGCCAAGTTGGTCCTTGTCTTTTACACTGAAGGAAACAAGAAGGTAATTGAGAATTTTGAGCAGAGAAATAACGTGATCTGACTTACACATCTAAAGCCTCACTCTGACACATCACATATACTATCCTATAGTCAGTTGCATATGTCTGCTTCTTCCGATTGGTTCACCTCACCTTCCAAGAGCAGAGACCATGCAAAATGAATCTCCAAGTCCCTGGTAACCAGCCCAGGGTTCTCTAAATATTCATTATATTCCTCAAATATGAACCTCAATCTTTATAATGATACTGCAAAGAGAATGAAGATTTGGTTCTCCCCTGGGTTTTGCCACTCATATGGAATTTCCTTTGTATTATATGAAGTGCTGAACATAAAATTTCTGGCTTAGAGTAGTTGTTATAAAACTATTGGTTTCTCCCCCATGCCCAAACATAAAATAGTCTTACCAAGCATTTCATTGCTTAATTAAAATACTCTTAAATAAAATATTTCTTAATTAAAAAGCACTATGAAAGTCTGCAGCTCTGTATAAAGCACAGGCAGGGTAGGTGCACAGTCCTAATGGTGGCAGGCAGACATTTTTGTGTTCTACCAAATGGAAGTATGTTGCAAAATCATAATCCTAGAGAAAGTGTCTGCTTGCTGCAGGAAATCAAGAAATATATGCTAGTTCTGTAAAACGAAATGCAACAATAGTGACTATTCTGTAATAAGCTTCTCTAGAAGCAAAAATTGCCATTTCTTTTGGATCTGGTCTATTTAATTAGTGTTGGACTAACTGTTATATTTTAAAAAGTCCTCATTTGTGCTACATTGTCATTATAAACATGTCATCTGCATACTGCTGCATTGGGCAGTTGCTTGTCCATGGCTTCTCATATAGGCAGATGTGAAGGACCTGGAGATGGAGGGCTCTGTGACGGTGGTGGGTAGACCAGAGATCCATGTGGTATGAGCAGCAAGCACCCATAAGCACCTATTGCATTGATCATTCTGATGGAAAGGGCTATAGAGACAAGTAGTGTAGCATTGCTCCAGATTGCTTTCGTTATGAAAGAAGTGGTTATTGGATCATAATTGCAAAGAGAAAAGTCACCAATGAACTTGGAAAATTCCAAAGTACAGAGATATTTTTAAATTTAGAAGGTGTGCATTAGGTAGCATTTAGAGTAGAAATCATGCCATCTTCCTTATTTTCTTTGGCATATTTGTAGGAAACTGGCAATTTATTTGTTTCTAAGATAATTCTTTTTGTAAATCCCTACTCATTAATTTGCTTTAAAACCTTCTCCATCCCTTTTCAGTCTAAGGATATTTGATCCTGGCTTCAATAATTGAAACATTTTCAGTGCAGGGAGGGTGTGTTTGTTTTTTACTATAACATTTCCTTTTCTGAGCAAATATTTGAGTTATTAAAATGATAGGAAATGAGTCTCTTGCTGAAATAAAAAGTTTGCATAGTGTATTTTTACCAATGCTTATGCAGATTTTTAAGAAAAAGTTGCCATCCAGAAATCCCTTCTTACATATTCTTGAAGATAGAGTTGTATAAAATACGTACACCATTGCTTTATAATTTTCTGCTCTGTATTCTTTCCAACAATAGACCATAGAAATGGCCATATGAAATACTTTACAGAATATTGGTCAGTGATGACAATAAATTTAATTTTATTAATGTGAAGCCAAAAGGAAGGAAAAAACGGTATTCAAAGATGCAAAAAATCTACACCACCTTTCTTGTACTAGGGTTTTAGAAGCCTTCTAGGTGAAGCAGCATTTTCAAGATTCAAGATTTTCGCTTTTTCTGTCTGTCTTCCTTTACCTCCCCCACTTGCCTCAAACATTTGGGACCCTTAGGCAAAGAGAAAACAGTGGGATAGTCTACATTATAATTCCCAAGTTATAGTTTCTCTTTGTAACTGAGAGGTACTCAACCTCTCAAGTGCCTTGGTTTTTCAAGTATTTAAGTGTAATTTGCTCTGGGTACCACCTTAAACTATTAGTGAGAAAGTCAACACCAGGTAAACACAGCCCTTCTTCCTCACCCACAATGACAATTTCAGCATTGAAGACTTCGGGGATGGTGCATGAGCTATGTGTAGAAGCTGTGTCTTTAATTCCTATTAATGAATTTTACCAAAACCTATATTCCTCAATAGAATCACCACACGAGGCTCTTGATGGTTTTATTTGATTATCTCCAAAATCAAACCTTTATCACAGTACCAGCATTTACTACTGCAAAGTTAAGGAAGACTCCATAAGACCACCAGTGCCCAAGACCCCCCACAGTTTTAATAATGGACTAGAAGAATTCACAGAATGCACAATTACAGTTTACTACAGCCAAAGTATACAGATGTAAATGAGCCACGGGTAGAAGTGAATGGACAGAGTCCAGGAAAGTTCTGAACACAGAACTTCACATTGTCCTATCCCATGAAGTTGTGGACAATATTATGTAATGATGCACTTGGAAAACTGCCAACCAGGGAAGCTCACCAAGCCTTGGAGGCCAGAGTCCTTCTTGGGGCTCAATCATGAAGATATAGTAAATGGCCCACATGGATAATCTCCAGAGGTCAAGCTGATACCATTTGACCCCAAGCACTCACCATAAATCAAATTGTTAGACTATCTGGCATGGTCCAAAGCCCCTAGCTGAACAAGGGCACTTTTATCAGGCAGGATTACTTCCCACGAGCGACAAGCATGGCCAATCCTCTCTTTGGACAAGGTTAAATTCATTACCACACAACTACTTTCGCAGTTATTTTAAAGTTTGGCATTCCTTCTGAAGATAGTTTCAAAGGAAAGTTGTCAAAATTTTGTGAGCAATGGTAGTATTGTTCAAATAAACTTATTACCTTCCAGGACGTAAATTTGAGGGGTGAAATCTTATTTTGGTGTATAGATCATTTTTAGTTGCAGGATGTTATAGTAGTAACACTTCATATAATACTTAAGTAAGACTTTACCTTTTGGAGTCAGCGATTTCTTCTCGTTTCAAAGTTGTGAAAGTAAATCGCCTTGTCTGTTAACGTTGGCAAACTTAAAACCATATACACTCCTACCCTGGGAAAGTCCAACAAATTCCCAAAAGTTTTAACTAGCAGCATGTAGCTGACATTAGTCATTCACAATAACAGAGTTGTTCTGTGTTGAGAGATGTTATTTGTTCAAAGATGTCATCTTAAAGCCATGCCCTATTATTTTGTACTCGAAATTAATTCTTGCATTCTTAACACATTGAAAGAATGTTCTTGAGTCCTTGCCTCAATGTACTCACCACTCAGTCACCACTTAGTCCTTTCTGCATTGAGGCAGTTCCCTCAATCACCACCACAAGTGCTCCATCATCACACCTGGTGGTCATAGTCCTGGGTTTGGACTTCCCGGAGGTCCTTGACCCTGTTGGCTCTGCCTTCTTTGAAACATGCTCCCCAGCTTGGGCTCTGCTGTACTGTGTTTTGCTTAGGAGCACTATTCCTACGAAGACCTCAGTCACCCCCAACCAATGTGATCTGCCGACTGGGAGACACCATTAATTATTAGGTTTGCAATCCCAGGAAAATGAAAAGGGATGAATAAGTAGATGAGTGAGCAGACTACTGATCTCAAGTCATTTAGCTTGCCCCCAGGAAGAAAAGGAACAGGGGTTCCAGTCCTCCATTCCTGAGATTGTCAGCCTGGCTGCCCAGCACTCTGGGCAAATACTCCTCTCACCCCAGGGCCAGGGGCCTAGTTGGCAATTCCAGGAAAGTTGGCAGGTTTAAATTCACTTTCACAAGGACTATCAGTAAATCATGGACCTACTTTTATAAAATGTGGTTTTGGTTAGTAACACTGCTTACTCAGGATGTGAAGTCAAGACACCTTAGAGATTACAGGTTGGCAAGTCTCTATTAACTGATGCAAGCATTTTTTTTCATACTAACCAAACCCCAAAGAATGAGGGTTAAGTAAGTTTCCAAATTCAGAGAGTGTTTTTCGCTTATTAATTCTGTGCTGCTCCAACTCTCTTTATTAAAATACAAAATTCAGGGGTCAAGAAACAGCTGTGCCCGGTGTTAAAGCCAACACTACCTTCTGGTCACAGAGCACTGTGTCTTCAGGTGACCATTCTTCCCGAAAAGAAGGATGTTGTAATTGTGAGGTGGACAGTATTCAACAAAAATACAAAATAATAGGACTCCAAAATAATGTCAAGATAAATATGCCCCACAGTAGAATTGCAGAAAGATCTTCAAGAACAAACCCCTCATTTGTACATGGAATATAGCAGGCTCTCACTAGGGCATTACTGAGTTAAGGAGTGAATTAATGAATGAAACTTGAGTCCTGTTCATTAGTGACACCTAAGAACAATGTATATATTGCCAAAAACCCATCCCATATTCTTTCTACTATATTTGAAAATACCTCCTCCCCTAAAATAGTTCTATAAAGTTAAGTATAAATGTACTGCACTATTCACAAAAGGCTTCAATATACCACAATGGACACACACAGGTATATATGAAAATTACAATTGTAGTATATTCTGACTTATCTGAAATGTATATGTAAACTATAATACAAATGAAATATTTAACCATAAGTGCATTGATGAGTTACTTGTATTGTTCACGTGTCATTAAAAACAAAATGATTTTTTTATTACATCAGGTAGAATATATATATCAAATCTCCATAGAAATCTGAAGTAATACTTCATTTTTCTCTTGATAAATTTCCCACAGTGGTATCAGTGAAGTAACTACTTTTAAACCACACCAAACTCTGCCTAGGTGTTTTATCAGTATCTACTTAGCACAGTTGTTTGTCTGCGAATGCTCTGCCTTCTTGCTAAATTCACATAGATGAGTCCCCCAATTTGGAAAGGGTAGGAGAGACAACCCTGTGGGTTGAAACTGATCCAAAGAGCCAGGATTGTCTCTGTCAATAGCCCACACTGTTACCGTGGATTCTTCTGCCCGAAGGGCTCAATAACCAATTCCTGAGACACCAGGATTTCAAAGAGAGAAAAAGTTTATTATTACGCACGTAGTAGGAGAGCAGCCTAAGGGCCCACAATCTGTCTCCCAGAACTGCAGTAATTTGGAAAGTTTTATTAGGGAAAAGGTGGGCAGGGTTTAGGATAATGAGTACACTGGTCCCAGATGATGTAATTACAGGTGATCTAATTATTGAGCATGCACAGATTGATGACATGCTTAGTCACCGAGTGTATGGAGGAAAATGGCAGAATGGTGTATAGGTAACCTGTAGGTTAAAGTCTAAGCCACTGCACATGGCAGGTGGGTCCACTTAGGTTAACAAGATAGTTAGTTCCGGTCATCAAGATAATTTGGGTTAGTTCTGGGTGGACCCAAGACCCTTCATTAACAACCATTAGAGGCTATCTTTAGTGATTACAAGACTCTAAAGTTGAAAAACTGGTTAAATGAGTACAAATGAAGGTTAGTCAAAAGATTTTTACAATCACAGGGCCAGAAGATCAGGGCTGTACAATCATTACAGATCAAGGCAGCAGCTGGATTACAATTCAGAGATTTCAGGTATTTCTACTCCAATATTCCAGAAAGCAAAAAGGAATATTTAAATAATGATTCACTAATCAAAATCATCCCTTAAATCCTGATTTCTCAGTTACAACACCACGTGGTTAAGGTCAGTCTGGGGGTCCAATCTGCTCCAGGGATTTCTAAAAGTTTCTCTCTTACAAGTCTCATCATCAATAAAAAAAAATTCAATTCCCATTATTTGTGCACACACATCTCCAGATATCCCTAAGGAAGAGAAGTGAAGTATCATTAGTTTAAACAGAGAAGTGAAATTTTACTTGAAATCTAACTTTATGGATTTTCTTTAAAATTGGATTTACACTTTCACGGGGCAGACATACTTTTAAGGTGGAATTGAACCACCGTGACAATGAAGTTGGTGAAATTCTATGCATATTGGAATGTGTCTATTTTCTAATTAATTATGACCTTGATAGCAAGAAACTATCCTGTGAATTGCACAGAAATTTTGAGGTGCAACCTTATGCATCCCTAACTGCTAAATACAATTATATAATGGGAGAAAACATAAGCACAAGAGAGGAAAGAAGCTCCCCAAAGATCACTGTCTTTGTCCAATTGATGCTACAAAAACAGATTTCTTTGTGTAGCCAAAGAGCTGTTCTTATGTGTTTATTCTTCCATACATCTTTGGAATAGAATGTAACAGCCAGGGTTATTTATTGTAAATTGCAGAAAGGTTTATTCAGCTCTGCTGTCCAGTATGGTCACCACTACTGCATGTGGCTTGCATTCTGCTCTCATTCCTACTGCTAAATGCAAACTAATTATTCTGTAGGTTTAGAAGAAATATATATATATATATTTGACATACATACATATATATGTATATATCAAGTGCTTATCTCACTCTCACTCCAGTATGCTGTTCTGTTGATAATAGAGGATTTTAATGTTGCTCAGTTAGCTCCCACAGATCTTCACGTGAACCTAGCATCCCAGATAAAAATTGGAATGCTGTGTATGTGTGGATGACAGTGTTGCCAGGCTATTATTTGCCAATTGCCATTCCAAAATGGGAGGCGAGGTATAATTGAAACTTTGAATGGAATTCAATTTTGCTCAGTGTTTCCCTCTCTCTGGCTCTCGCCTCTTCTCTCTGTCTCACTCACTTCCTCCTCCCCACCCCTAATTTCAAAACCTTCCTTCCCAGTTCCTCTCTCCCTTTTCCTCCATTCCTACCTGCTTTTCTTCCCAGCCTGTTCTCCAAACCTTTCTGCCCCAACTGGGAAGCCTGGAAGCTCTGAGACCCTCGACGAGAAGTGGCTGACAATGTAGTGTTTTCATTCGAATGCAAATTTGTCTCTGGACCAGATTCAAGGAAAGTGTTTTCCCCTCCAAAAGCCGCTCCAGCTCCACCCCAGCCCTTGTTGTCTTTTGTGTTCTTGTAAATAAATGAGAGGCACTGGCTTTCAATTTGAAGACACAGCTGCAGGGGGGCTCTTAAAAGCCAGCTAGAGAGAGAGATGGAGGGAGGTGGAAGCAGACAGAGAGAGGGGCTGGGCTGGAGCTGAGTTTTAAAAGTAGAAAAGTAAGACTTTTTTTTTTTTTTTTTATCTTTTCATTTCACAATTGCTCTGATTCCTCTAGAAACGTTTTTTATTTTGTAAATACCGAATGTCCATTCGTATTTACTGACCTAGTATCTTCCCCTCCCTTTAACCCGTCTTGCCCCAAAAGAAGAATCAGCGCGATCACAGCAGCAAAATAAACTCTTTAAAAAGTAGGTTCATTCTTGCTGTTCTCCAGATAAGTATGCAACTTTTGCCAATTTTGGGGGTAGAAGATGCATCAAGTGGGGGTGGGGGAGGAAAAGAGCCAGGGCGGAGTTGCTCCTTCGCACTGACACAGGACCCGGGGCTTCAGGTAGCTGGCGACGCCCCGCTGGCTGGCGTTTTAAAGTCGTTCCGTGCCTCGCGCGGATGCCTCGGTTCTTCCGGACCCGCCTGGGGTGAGCCGGCAAAGCCGCGTCCCCTCGCCGTCCTCGCCCCAGCCGGCCTCGGCCAGCGGAGTGGACTTTCCCTTCCCGAGGGCGCGCGCCCAGGGAGCCCCGGGCCGGGGCCGGGGGCCGGCGGCGGGCGGCGGGCGGCGGCTGCAGCCCTGCTAAGCGCGCGTGTTCTCTCCTCTCCCGGCCACAGGGCACGACCAGCCGCGCCGGCCACCTGGCGGGACCCGAGCCCGCGCCGCCGCCGCCGCCGCCGCCGCCGCGGGAGCCGTTCGCGCCCAGCCTGGGCAGCGCCTTCCACCTGCCCGACGCGCCGCCCGCCGCCGCCGCCGCCGCGCTCTACTACTCCAGCTCCACGCTGCCCGCGCCGCCGCGCGGGGGCTCCCCGCTGGCCGGCCCGCAGGGCGGCTCGCCCACCAAGCTGCAGCGCGGAGGCTCGGCCCCCGAGGGCGCCGCCTACGCCGCGCCGCGCGGCTCCTCGCCCAAGGGCTCGCCCAGCCGCCTGGCCAAGTCCTACAGCACCAGCTCGCCCATCAACATCGTCGTGTCGTCGGCCGGCCTGTCCCCGATCCGCGTGACCTCGCCCCCCACCGTGCAGTCCACCATCTCCTCCTCGCCCATCCACCAGCTGAGCTCCACCATCGGCACCTACGCCACCCTGTCGCCCACCAAGCGCCTGGTGCACGCGGCCGAGCCGTACGGCAAGCACTCGCAGGAGCTGTACGCCACCGCCACTCTCCAGAGGCCGGGCAGCCTGGCAGGTAAAGGGCCCGCCCGCCTTCCCTCCGAGGCCGGGGTCCCCTCCCCGGGCGCCGCGCGGGGTCCCGAGCAGGAGGGGCGCGAGCGGCCGGGCTTGGCAGAAGCCCACCTGGGCCGAGTGTTCTGGCCCGTTTGCAGTCGGGGCAGGATCCAGGGAACGCCGGGGTCTCCCTATAGAGCAGGGTGGCACGTGCCTTGAGTGTGTCGGTTCCTTCTCTTTGGAAGGGATGGGGTCTCTCAGTCCCTAACACCTCCCTCTCCTCTCCTCCTCTCTGCCTCCCTTCCCTTTCCTTCCCTTCTCTTCCCTTCCCTTCCCTCTTTCCCGCACTTTTCCTCTCCATCCTCTTCCTCCCCTTCCTTTTTCTTCTTCTTCCCTTCCATCCCCTCCTCTTCTTCGTCTTCACTCTCCTTCTCCCTCTCTTTCCCCGAAACTAAAGACTAAGACAGACATGAAGGCAAATTTAGATAAGAACCACATACACCTGTTGATTGTATCCACCAAAAAAAGCAACGCGAATAACAATTGCAGCATTTGTGTTTTTACCCTAGTGAACATTTCGCTGTAGGAAAAAGTAAAGGAGTTTCCCAAATCAGACATTCAAGTTAAACAGATGTCAGTAGTGGTAAAAAGTAACCAATAATGATTTGTGTTGGACTTTTAACCACTTTATTATAGCTGGAATGTATTAAATGTTGTCTAAATTTAGTCACTGGGAAGAGTAAAGGAGTTCCCCCATAGCTGTCTCAGAATTTAAATAGATTTCAACAGTGGGAACAAAGTAACCCATGGAGCACTTGTGTTACAGGGAGAGAGGGGCTGGGCGGGGCTGGGGCGGAGAGTGGAAGCCTGCAGCTGTGCGCTTTCCTCTGCCAGTTCAGAGGAGATGACATTTCTGTGGTCCTTATGCCCACCGCAGGGTTGAGCTGGCTTTCCTCTCCTGTCAGCACCATATGCTCACCTTAAGCAAGACACAGTGATGGAAAGACTAATGTTTTGTCACCTGAAACACCTGACAACTAATTGGGATTTATTGTCGATCTTTTCCCTCTTTTATGAAAGTATTCCATAACTGTGTCACTCTGGTAACAGACGCTGTGCTCAGAGGGCCATGTAGATGAATAGGATAAAAGGGGAACGTGTTGCATTAACGGGGCAGATATCCAAGGGACTCTTTTAATTCAGCACAGTAACTGTCCGAGGCAGGCAGGGATTCCTCAGCCCCCAAGTTGTGCTGGGTCCATTTACTGAAATGACGATTTTCTTTCTCACTCTCTCCTCTCTCCTTAGTAGAATTTTGGAGGTAGAAGATCTTTAATGTCAACCCAGAGGTAGCACCAAACTACCAATTATGTAGGGACTTGGGAAGAGCAATCTCGGTGCAAGAGAGCAAAGGAACATGGATCGAAACTTTCTGTTAGTTTGTAAACTCAGCTGGATCAGAGGGACGAACTGGTGGAGCTTCAGGAGACTTAGGCTCTATCATACCCTCCCTGGCCACCACAGTGACAATGAAAGGGAGGCCCAGGGTATCTGGGTGATTTACTAAAGTCCACTAATTCTTGCACAAACCTGAGGAAAGAGACCAGGAGTCTGAACTTCCAACTCCTACCACTGATGACATGTGGTGGACTTGTGCTTGTTCCACCGCTTCATTTTAGCAACACAAAGGAGTGTGACTGCTTGGCTGTGTCCATTGGGTCTGGTGGAGAGGTTGAGGGTAGAGAAATGGGGCAGAAAGAGAGCCAAACCGTTCCTTTTGTGACTAACTTGGGAAGGGGCTCTAAAAGTAAATGCATTGTGAAAATAGCTCGTACAGTACTGTCTGGAATAAATGTCTCTGAAGGCTTGATGTGACGTGTGTGTGTGTGCCCCTGCATGTGTGTTTGTGGTTGTGGGAAGCAGGAGCTTTTCTGTCGAGAAAGCCGAGAACTCTGGTTTCTTTGTACGTTCCCAGGGACCTTTGCATGCCTCCACATTTCCATTTTTCTCTGACGGTTCCTCAGTGTCTCTGGTGAGAAAAAAAAATTCCATGTGCCATTGTAGATGCCTGATTGTAGAACTACAATGAACACTTTCAACGCCTGCATTCCTTTGTTGTACATACATGCTTTTACGTATTCGCTTAAAGACTATATATTTCACTCAAATTGCTGCTGATGGATTTTGGGATTGAAAGTATTCCCTAATCCTGCACAAATCGCCAGGCTGCATAAGATGGTGTGGCCCATATAGAAATTAGCAAATTGTGGCTCAGGAGAGGTGTGGGAGCCACACTCTTTTATTTGTCAAAGATCAGGAATATTGGCGCTTCCTGATTCCTTGCCAAATTCTGTGTGCTTGATACCATCCCAGGCGTGGAAAGTTTGGAACCACCTGGTCTGCTAGTTAGATGAGCAGAGTTGAAGTTAAAACTGAAAAATAGTTTTTGCATTTGTGGGATTATTTGAAAGGTTTGTCGCTGATCCCTAAACAGTATAAATACAGGATAGGCAGTGACCTTGACTAATTAATTCATTCGTTCAATGGTGATTTATTGAGCATCTCTTAGATTTACGCCTTGGGGATATAATAGTGATTAATAGCAATAAAAGTCCCTGTCCTTGTTTCAAGTGGGAAAGACAGAAAATAATCAAGATAAATACTTCTGATAGGGAGCCAGGGAGGTCTCTAATTAAGAGGAGTCTTTTGAGTCAGTCCTGAAGGAATTGAGCGAGTTGTCCTAAGGATATCTGGGGAAAGGATGTTCTGAGCAGAAGGGACAACAAGTTCAAAGGCTCATAAAGAACCAGCAGCAGTGGGCATGGGAGGGCAGAGCAGGGAGGGCCTGTAAATCTTCACTGAAGCATTGCTAAATCCATGGGCGCCATTGAGGGTTTGAGCAGAGGGCTGATATGATCTGATTTAGGTGATGACAGTGTCACTCAGGCCGCAGTGTAGAGAAGTGTCTTGTGTGGTGGTGGGGGGGATCAGGACAAAAGCCGGAATATCGGTTGGAAGGTGAATGCAACTGTGTAAGCCAGAAATGTTTATGGCTTGGCCCAGGATGGTGCCGTTGGAGGTCTGAATGGTGATGTAATTCTGGACATATTTATATGATAGAACGGAGAGGATTTTCTCATGGACTAACAGAGGATAGTAAGAGGAAGGACTGAAGGTCACCACCAACTGAACGACCAGAAGGGATTCACCGTTCGCTGAGATGGAGCAGGTTGCAGAGGAAGCTGGCAGGCTTTGGGTGCAGTTGGCAAATATTAAGAACTTGGTTTTGGACACCTGTTGTAGGTCTACAGAATCAAAGTGCACATGTCAAAGAGTTGGATGCACAGTTTAGAATTCGGGAGAGAGGCCCAGGCTGGAGAGAAAAGATAGAGTCATCATCTTGTAGATGGGATTTAACCATGAGCCTAGGTATAGTTACCTAGGAAGTGAGTATAGAGAGAAGATACCCAAGGACACATCCCTGATGTACCCTCACAAGTTGAGAGGTTGGGCAGTTTGGAAGGAACCAGCAAAAGAAAGAAATAGGCCAGGAGTATAGATGAGTGTCGTGGCCTAGATGCTCAGAGGAGAGCATGTTTCAAGGCAGACAGAGTGATGCACTATGTTGAATGGAATTAGCAAATCAAGAGAAATGAAGACTGAGAGAGGGCTTTGCACTTAGCCTTGAGCAGCTCATCTGAGACCTGGGAAAGAGCAATTTCAGCAGTGTGGCTGTGGTGGAAACCTACTTCAAGTGAGTCCAACAGAGAACGAGAGGAGAAGAGTTAGGGACAGAAAGTGTGGATAGTATTTTCAAGGGTTTCTCTTGTTTAGCTACAAACATTTCCAGAAATGGAAAGTTCTGAGGATTTCCGTCATCAGTTGTAGTGGGTACCTAGTAAGGAATAATGCATCTTCATTTCCAACAGCTGTTCCCAGTGCCCAAGCTTTATGAAGTAGGTTGAGTGCAAATTCTCTGGGAAAACACCACAATTCAGATTAAATCTAGGAAATTGCAATTTTTCAGATTTTAAGACATCAGAGTTCAAAGATCTCTTAGTCTGTTTCTTTCTCCCTCACTGCTTCCCTTCTTTCCTTTCCCTTTTTCTCCTTTTTACCCCCCTCTCCCTACCCCCCTTCTTTTTTCTTCTTTTCTTCTTTGTAATTGTATCACTTTTCATCATCTAATGTTACTTGAGTGAAACCCTTCTCTGCCTTGGAGGAGCTCCCTAACATTAGGTGAATTACTCATCCCCTTCAAAAATTTTCTTGTCTAGGGTTTCACATAATCATATCACTCATGTAGTTTAGGATATAATTAAGTAACAACATGTATATCTCAGCAAATGTTACTGTATTATTTAGTATACCTATTCTTCTACCTTGGATTACAAGGAAGAAGCCGTTCATTTTTGCTTCAGATACAAAGCAGGCTTATTGAGCCGGAAAATATGCAGATATCTGCATTAGGCATACCCTAATTGCTGTGCTTAAGTGACCTTGAATATAGGAACTGATATTTGACTGGATTATTCCAAATGCAGGCTGGAAAGAGACAGTGGTTTGTTACTATGGGGGCATCCTAAAGAGGCATTTAGAGTGGGTTCAGATGTATGAGCTTGATGCTTCCTTCATGAGCCATCAAGAGGGAACCTCTGAGAAATGCTAGGTGAAGCAAAGTCAGAGCTGAGAAGGGGCATGTGCGGCAGCACTGGCAGATCAGGTGTTCCTGAGCAAAATGTGAGTGTCAGGGACTGGTGAGGGGATGAGGGGACTGGGTCCAAGGAAAAGAGATTTTAAGTTCCTCCTTCCAGCCTAGGAGTGCTGTGACAGTATTTGAACATTAGAAACTTCGTTCTGGGGTTGTGAAGAGGTTAGATTTAAGGGAGAAATGGGCATTGAAGACACGTGGAACACTACTGAAATAGCCCTTCCCCATTCCCAGACCTAGTTATTAAAACTTTCCCCCATTTATTTTGAAATGGGATAATTCAAAATTATCATTAGAAATAGTAGAGGAAGAAGATAGCTAAATAAATGACATCACCTAGATTTTATATTTTTCTCTTGACAAATAGGTTCTTTAATTTTTATAATTTTTAAAGTTAAATTTATTCATTTTATGTGTGATGTATAAATTATGTAAAAACCCATTGCAATATGGCACCCTCACTATAAATGCCAGGCATTGTGCCAGACGCTCTGCAAACTGAATCTCATGTCGTCTCCAACAAGTTGACAAGGGAGGTGCTATTTTTACCCCCATTTTGCAGATGAGAAAACTGAAGCTTAGAATGTTAAGATCCTTGCCCAAAGTTACTTGCCTGGTAAGGCAGAGATATGATTTGATCTTGGATCTCATTAAGTCCTTATCTGTTCTCTTACATATACATGATACATAGATGGAGGTAATGTATTTTTGTGTCATTGAAGAAGAATACCAAGAATGCAGAAATGCATAATTTTTCGCCTCATATAAATAGCTAGTGATTTTGAAAAAGTCAAAAATATCTCAACTATTTGTCCTATTGAATATGACTTTACCAGTACTAATATCTGCTTGCTGTAGTAAAGAAAATAATTTTTCTGAGCTTACAGCAAAATCAATCCTGTTACAAATGGAAATCTGAGTTGTAAATAGGTATTGAAGTTAAGTCAAACATCAAAGAAAATTTTATTTTTTGAAATGAAATGAAATGAAATGAAGATTCTTAGCCAATGATTTCAGTCAGAATTATGCTGTTATGAAGAGGAGTTTGGTCAAGGCATGTCTATCTTGGGCCCCAGCTAAATGGACTTAAAACTCGGTCTTTAGAATAGATCCTACCAGAAACCCCAAATTCCACATATTTGGGGATTTTGGTTCATTCCCTGTCTTGTGAAGGCTTCATGTGCACCTGTTGTAAGGAAAGAAAGAAAAACCTAATCCTAGATAAAAGTCTTATAATCTCTCCTGGCAGGTTCTCAAGGGAAATGTGAAACCTCCTTAGGGTTGAATGAGTTCCTCTAACACACAACCCTTGGGTAGGGTCATTTTGCAACAGGATATTGGGCTCCTACTACTCCTTTTAATTTCATTTCACGCAAAGTGGTCTTTCCCAGACCATGAACAGAGACTTGAACAGCTTTCGTGATTCCTCTGCTCAGTCTTGAACACCAAAACCATCCCACCATTGTTTTAAGTTTAAAAAAATGTTAAAAGTTTAGACACACTAATTAGAATGTGATGAGCCTGTGATATAATCACAGCCTTCCTGCCCAAGGTGGTTGGGCAAATTCTCTCAACTGGGCTTCTCTGGATTCTTTGTGTGTAGGGATCACTGGAGCCATATCCCCAACCTCAGACCCATTGCCTTGCACAGCTGGCTGTGCCCCCACAGCCTACTCCTCACCATTGCTCACTCTTGGAGCCGACCCTGACCAGGCGGTCTTCTGGAGCAGGGTGCAAATGGCTCAGCTTGACTGGCTCTCTCTCCCACGTGATACCCTCTGGCATCCCGCACCCCAACATACTGGAAGAGTGCTGGCAGATTCCCACACACTGACCCTCTCCTGCTTCCACCAATGATGTGGCTATTCAGCAGCCAGTGGCCCTCTAGAATACTAGAGCCCCACTCTATGGCAGGGACCCCACATCTGAATGGTCTCAAGGAAGACCACTCTCACCAGACTTGAAGTGAAGGAGGCAGTGAGCCTCCCAGCATCCCAGGTGGGTGCTGACATCTTCACTCCTCTGTGTGTCCTGATCTCCATTTAACAGCCTTCACCTGCCAGGCATCAGGCTTTGCAGAACTGGCAATGAAGCACTGCCTTTGTGAATTTGCCTTCTGCAGCGCCTGTGTCATCCTCACACTGCTTTCTGATTCCGGTCCAGGTGACTGCATGTTGGAAGCTGAGAAGAGTTATGGGGGAGAAAGACCAAGGGTAACAGGGAGTGCCAGCAGGGAAGGGAGACCAGGGAAGCTGGCCATGGTGAAGTGCCACTTGAGCAAACACCAGAAGGAAGGTGGCGGGGACTCGTGTGGCTATCTGGGGGAGCGAGCTCCCGGCAGAGGCAGCAGCCAGTGCCACAGCTCCGCGGCAGAGTCATGAGTAGTGTGCTCAGGAAACAAAATGGACTTTTTCTGAGATTGACTGATTTCCTTAAGTGGGGTAATCCTACTAAATCAATTACACAGAATTATCACAAAGATCCTATGAGATTGTGCCATTAACTATTTACTAGTGTGCCCACATGTCAATTGGCCTCCATGAATAATAACTTTCGTTAGCAGACAGAATCCCTATATCAGCCAAGGGTGCTCTGCTGGGAATTCAAATATGAATAAGTGGAAACCTGGGGCTCACAGGGTCTGATTGGAAGGAGGGTGGGAGTGGCATCAGGTCTGAAGCAGTCTGTCATTCCTTGTAGCTATGCCATGTGCTAGGAGAGAGAGAAGAGGCTGGAGTGGGGTGGGGATGAGAGGGTCCCTCCGCAGAAGAGGCATAGCCAGGTGGAGTGGCAGGAAAGGGTTCATGAAAGAGGCTGCATTTGAAATTGGGTTTCCCAAAGTCCGGTTGTGACAGATGCAAATAGAAACAAGAGGCATAGCTCAGGAGGGAGTTACACACTACCTGTGAACATATCCTTGTTCCTAATGGGCGGGTTTAAGGTAAAGCTTGGCACACCAGCAAAATTGATGAGATTAAGGATGGACATAGTTTGAGGTTGTGCTCTCCTGAACTGGCCCTAAGGAGATAGGTTTTCATTCATAGGCACTGGGGAGCCAGCGATGCTTTTTCTGAATAGAGATTTTTAGCCCCTCCCTTTTTGTTTTAAACATAAAGGGCCATGAAGCCTTTGGGAAAGAATTATAAATTATTCCGATGCCCATATAAGCTTCTTTCACCTGGGATGAAGAGCACCTGGAATGGGTGAATGAACAGTTGAGAAGTCAGAGATTGGAGGCTGGGTGAGGCTGGGTGGGATATGTGAAGAATAGAGCAGGAGGGACCAGTGACAGGGCCAGTGCAAGAAGTCCCTCACGGGCCATTTCCTTTTCCTTCTTTGAGAAGGAGGCCAGGTAATGAGCAAACAAATGGTTTTCTAGACTGAGCTCTGGGAATGAGTCTGAATTCTTTGTTGTTGTGGATTGGATAGAAGGCTGGTAGAAACCAGAGCCTCCTGGTAACTGCTTCTGGATACAACCTAGAAGGAACCCAGAAGAAAGTGATGGGATGAGAAGAGAGAGACCCAGGGACCCAGGTGGCCTGATTTTGCTGGATTCAAGAACTGGCTCTGTGACTGGGCCCCAGTACCCGGCCACCAGGCATGGTCTCGCCGATGTTTGACCACTTGGAGTGGTGTGGGTGGAAGATTTCAGGCCCTCTTTTCAGGGATTTTTCCTTTTAAGTCCCATATGTCCATTCACTTGGGCAAACAGGCATCCTTAGAGAATGTTCTGGGCATTCTCGTAAAGGTTAGCATCAGCTTGGTGATGAGAGTTAACCAGCATTTCTGCCTTGATAGATAAATTGCTTTCTAAAACATTGCTCCTTTTACCTTAAGCAACAGGGATTCATATCGCATCCAACTCTTTTAGTAGATGTTCAAGTACCCCTAAATAATTAATATCTCAAGATATCAAAGTAGAATAAATTTGAAACCAAATCTATATCAAGATCCCTCTTGCCACTATGTTTAACCAGGGGCATTTTGAAGTGTTTAAAATGTGTTCGTATTAAACAGAATACATATAGACTATAATGTAATGAACGTATGTATAATGCATCACTTCTTATATTTTCGTAATTTTTAGTTAGTCATAAATTTAGTCCATATTGCACACACTATATATATATACACACACATATATAATATATAATACGGAGATATAAAATTTACACTTGCTTTTATATGTTCTAGATATTTGGCAGAAAATTACTATATAAGTATATATGCATGTATATAAACATTGCATCAACTGAGCATTAATTAAATGGAAATATCTAAAAATATCTAAAGGCCAGTCCCAAATGGTTTTGTAAATGTTTCTTGTATTGTACATTACAAAAGAATTGAGTATGATGCAAAGAAGACAGCCCCCTGAATGTCCCCGTTATCTAAGCAGGCAGAGCATTTGAACAAAGGCGCATGAGGGGGGTCAGTGAGGGCACCTAATGAGACTCCTGCCTGTTTCAGAACTCCCCACCTCGCCATCTGGTAGACAGCATTTATTTTTGACTGATGGCTGTAAAGCTAGCTACTGGGGTGAAACTCTCATATGCCATCGAATACCAGAAATCATTGTTAGTACAGAGTAAAGCATGAACAAAAAGAGACACCAGGTTCTCCCCAAAGTGAGCGAAATGTTGAGAAATTACCGACAGCTTAACAGGAAGACTTGGCTCACTGGATATTGAAAATCTAAGATAAAACATTTGCTCCCTGGTCTCTGAGTTTCACAGTTCTTTGGAAAGTGGCTTCTGATGTTCCCTGAGATTCGATGGCGGTTTTCACAGAGGCCAAGGAGAGGACTGTGGAAAGTTCTAGGCTCCCCAGCAGAGCCAGCAGCCTTCCGTGTGTAGCTCCAGGAAAGTGCGCGTCATAAAAGCAGACGTCTCATGCCCACCTACCCCTGGGACCCGTGGTTAGAGACCTGGCAGCAAAAGGAACCCAAAGAAAACCATTAATAATTTTGCCCAGGGAGTGAGGTCGAGTGTCCCCTCATAATTTCTGCTTGCTCTGGGAATATCTTCATGCAGATAGCATCACTAGCATTGCTTTCTCCTTTTTGTCTTCCTGGACGGGGTCTGTAAGAACATAGCCATGCAGAGAGGACCCCACGCTGACCCTGGGACAATAGCTGCATGCCCTGAGGTTTCTGACTTCAAACCTGGCTCTCCTTAACGTGGACTGGCAAAATGCCAAAGAAGTCAAACCCTCCCTTAGGAGAGAAGCTTCCGTTTCAATAATTGATGTAGGAAAGAGAAGTCAGTAGGCATTTCTCTTTAGAATGAAAAAATACACACAGCTGCACATGCACACAGAAAAATTCATTCAAATCTTAAGCTTGGTTAGAAGCTGATAATGTCACGATTTTCTCCACAACTGAGTCAGGTAGCTTTTCGTTGTTGTTGTTTATATGGTGACAGATAGACCTTTCAACTTGTTAGCCTCCTAGCAAATACGCTAGGAGTGTTCGCGCTGTGCTGTGGGAACCAACCAAATGGGCTTTCTGCACCAGGAAAGCATCACGTCACTAATATTCCAACCCAGTTGGTTCTTTAGTACTCTCTTCCTAAGACAAAGACACTGTATAAAAAATGGGTGGTGGGGTTATAACTATAGCGCAGTCTCATCACTATGTATCTTATTAGGGAATTAATGTTATAATAAATGTAAGTGAAATTCAAATGTAATTGTTCATATATAATCCAGTAACTAATTGAACTTTAAAATGCACATGTACCCTCACATATATTAAAGCTTCCAACATGAGAAAAAATCCAGGGAAAAATTTTATCTTTATCCAAACCTTTTATTACACGACTTAATTTCTCTCTTCTCAAACTCTTTATATTTGCCAAAAATATTTTGTTGGGTAAAAAATAATAAATGTTAATGTAAAGAATTTATAAGGTTTAAATATAGAAAATGACTAATCACTGAAGCAGTGTATTTGCCATTTCCCCCCTCAACACAGAAATGAATGATACAGGGAAAACGTATCTAAGTTTGCATTTTAGAAGCTAAAATGGCCCCAATTTCCCTTCCTGAGCCCCACAACTTGTCCCTGACAATAAAGTTCTCTATTTTTGGAAAAAAATAAAATAAAAAAAAAATAGTAGCGAAAATGGCTAATTTTTGTAAAGGAATTTGTTCAGCCGACATATGATGTATCTAATAAAATTTATGTTAAAAGATGCATGTTAAGATGCTGAGATGCAAAATATCTTATTTCACAGGTGTTTCAAAATACCTGAATCAATTTATGAAGAAAATGACTTGCTTAAACTTACTTCTCCTTGTCCATACTTTGGAATTTTCACCTGTGCCCTGCGATGAGCTAAAAGGAAAATGTCACTTGAGTTCCAATAGCAATCAGCACTTTGAAAAGCTGAAGTAAAGGCCCTGGAATCCTCGGAGCCTCAGCTTAACTGTCGGCTTTGTCGTGCTCTCAGTTGATCAATATAACAACCAAAAAATTAGGTTAGGAGCACCTTGTTTTGGATTCTTTCCATGGAAATTTTCATCATCTTCCATAGTAATTAGGTCTAGAAGGCAGACTCCAGACACATCATTTGAGTATTGCACTAACAGGTATTGAGAAGCAGCTTTCACGAAATAAAATAGCTCCCGTTGAATTTTACCCCTCTGTTGAGTAAGGAGTCTCTGTGTGAATATGAGACTGGCCATTAGAAACTCTAGTAAATGACTAATAATGGACCAAATTATGGCGTATTTTGTATCAGTAGTTAATTAGGACAATAAGAAGAGAGCAGTGAGCCCAGTCCTGCCAAAAACACAAAGAGGAGACCTGGCTTGAAGCAAATTTTAAATATGAACCCTGCCCCCACTAGGTAAAAAATTGATTTTCACAGAATAAACATCTTTACAAGTTAATGTCAGAAGACTTCCATTCTAAGTCTCAAGTCAAATGACTTTGCCCTTCTGCCTGAAGTTATTACAATTCAAAATTCATCGTGTCCTGAACCATGCACCCCCCTAAAAAAATTCAAAATTCAATACTCTCAAAATTCAGTAGCCCCTCCAATTTCTCATTCTGTTCAGTCTCAACCGAGAAGGGTTGGGGTGCCTGCTTGAGGCTTTCTGGAGGACCTCTACCCTCTTCATTCGGGACGGCCCCTCACTGCATTCGTGTGGATCCACTCAAGCTCTGTCTAGAAAGATTTCTCAAGGCTAATAGAACGCACCTGATTGTCACAGCCCTGGCCCTGCCCTCACCAGGCGCAGAAATTCAGCAAAGCAGAGGAGCAGTTAATCCTCACACACTTACCTTCACAGAAACCAACCCTTGGCCCAACGCAGTGGCATTTGCCAAAGGACCAGGGAGAGGCAGGAAATGAGCTGCTTTCCGCCACAGCAGGCCAGCCATTCATGTCCACCCTCGGAATTCTGGGGCCATTTCCTAACACGAGGTGAATGGCAGGGCAGTGTTAGCACACCTGGGGCAGAGCCATCCTATAATCCCTTGTTCTCAAAGCTATCACTGCCGTCTTGCCAGGCTTAGAAATTAAACCTCCAAGAAAAAGGTCTCATGCTCCCCCCAAAGTCCTGCGCTGTGAGGTTCTGAAGCCCTGGCTCCAGGGCCACCTGAGGGCCAAACCTATGACGTGCATCCTCTGGACCTTCCTTGTAGACCCAGCCACCCAGAGCTGGGTCACTTATTAGAGCCACCTGGGGAGCATCTGAAACATTCCCTTGCCTGGACCCCAAGCAGAGGTCCTGATTCAGTTGGTCTAGAGTGGGCTCCAGCATTGACACTTGAACAAAAAACAACAAAAAGCTCTCCAAGATGGTGCTAAGTATGCTCCAACAGGGCTGGAGAGCCCATGTGTGTGTGTTCTGTGCCGACACGTGGAACCCGATGCCTGCTTTCCCAGAGTCAGCCAAGAAACAGCAATCGGTGAAAATGTGCCAGCCCGCCCTTTCCTACAAAGACCTTCCTGTATGTGGAAAGATGCATTTTTTCCCCCACAATGTGACTCTGGCCTCAGGTAGCTTCTTCACTGAGGTTGCGGTGGACCCCTACCTCAGACCCCTGCGGTGGCTACCAGATACCCCTGGTATCTGGAGGTCCCCATGTGGGCAGAGCAAAGGTCAGTCAGAGGCTTCCTGGTTGGTTGAAGCAGCCCCATGTTCGCGTGGAGGCCAGCACAGTTGGTGAGCACACTTTGGACCCAGGTTGGTGGAAACATACCTGCTGGGTGGCTTTTTTGAGGCCATTCACCCTTGTTTAGTCATGTAGGGTAGACAGTGGCATTGACCCATCTCCAGGCCTCCAGAAACTGGCCAGGTCTGAAGACCTCCAGCGACCAGGAACGTGCTCAAAGCTAGGCCAGGACATCCTGGCTTCTCCGAGGGTAATCCCCAGATCAGGCCACACTTGCATTGCCCAGAGCTCATTAGAAATGCAGACTCTCATCCCCTTCCCCAAACCTAGTGAATCAAAACCTGGCTTTTAACCAGGGGATTCCTATGCACATCACGTTTTGAGAAACAGTAAAATAGATCTAGTACATTCAGAACTCCTCCCCACCTGCTCTGGGATAAGAAGCCCAAAATAGAGATCGAGGACAGGTGCCAAACCATAAGGTTTACCTGGAGTGCTTCTCAGACACTGATACCATCCCAGACAAATAGATTTCCCCAGCCCCCTCCTTAACTCAGAGCTGGGCCAGAGCCAAGGCATAATATACCACCTACTGTACTGTGGATGCTGAAGCAAACTGGGTTTCAGCTGAAAACAAATGGTAATGGCCCACCTCAAGAATGCAAAGATATCAGATTCCACGTGACTCATTACCCTCCATGCCCACTATCTCATTATTTTCCAAAGACCTGTTGCAAAAAGAATTGAACAAAAGAAGCCTGTTTTCCTAATTGCTTGGGGGAAAATGCTTGTGGTTGGAAAGGAAGTGTAAGAGGAAGGAGCATGAGATTTAATGGGATGATAAGATCCTGGACACGTGGTCACACAGGTGCTAGTGCAGTTGTGTCCTGGTCAGTGATTATAGCTTTTATATTATTCTTCCTGGAACGTATGTACCAATAGATGACTGTATTCATTTGGTAACAGTTTCAGTGAGGTTTAATAATGACAATGAATTGTAACAGAAACCTTATCAGAAAGGTATAGAAACAAACCCTTCTGTTTTTGTACCCTGCCAGAGAATGCATGAATTTTTGTGCCATTAATGATACCAACAAAGCAATTTCGTTAGTTCTATTTATGAAAATGTAAGACTTATTAAACAGTGAATTTTTGCTTTCCAAAACACATTTATCATAGAAATATTTTATATAATTAGATGTCCTATTTCGTTGACATTATTAGGCTTAAATGCAGTTTTGTCATTGAGTGCATCTGAATTAATAATGTACTTTCCCAAAACCACTCTGAAATATGGCTGTTGGCCTGTATGGAAATGTATCTGTATATTTTAATATTTATAACAACATGAAATAAGAATTTAAAGTAATGCAATGAGTTGGTAATCATTTGCAAATGAAATTCAGTTCATGGACTTGACTCAGGATACAACAGGAAATATTTTGGGATCCTTGAAATGTTGAAATTAATTTGTTAATTAGAATAAGGGTAGGAAGTAAAATTTCCAGAATGTTGATTTGAGTCAAAAGCAAAAAGCAAGATTAAAAACAGTAACTCAGTGGCACAGAAATCAGAATGAAGTTCATGGATCTGCTGATTTCCATATGTACCCTCCGCAAACAGCAGCACAAGTGCAGCTTTCTTAGTATGCTTTCCTTTGAGATAAGTTTTATTGTGACGAGGCATTCCTCAAAGCTATGGTATTATATTTGCATCTCTCAAAATTTGCTTAGTACACATGTATGAGATAATCATTTTAGCCAAAACTATGTTTGTTTTGTGTCTTTAAGAAAGTGCATATGTGCAGATGCTATTTTTTTCCTTTAAGTATAATGCTAACAAATATCAAACCAGACGTTTTAAGAGCTTCAAAGACCACAAAGTCACTATTTCAAAACCTTAAACTGCACAGCAGAGGCTCCCTACCTGCCCAGATGATGCTACCTGGCCACAGTCCTTAGCGGCCAACAAATCAGGAGGAAACATTCCCCCCCCCCCCCCCCCAACATCAGCGTGTCCAGCACAGGGACCAGCCACAACAGTGATTTCCCAAGGAAAAGTCCACTTCTATTCTAGGCTCCACATGTCTCCATAAAAGTTTCTATTCCACCCTTTTAAAATGTAGTTTCATTAATAAATACCATTGCATGAACTCTTTTTACATTTAAAAAGACCTGAATTCCTAGATTTTTCTTTGGACTTCACAGCAAAGAAAAAGTGTCTAGCTCTTTTCTTCTAAAGAAAGCTCTGTCTCAGAAATAAAAGGCTTAGCTCAGCAGCCTGTTCACAAACATGTTTCTGCTCTGCTATTAACCCCTTCTTTTTCTCCTTCCATTTCTTTTCAAATGAGCTTTTGAAACAGGGGACCAAGTTAGAAGAGACAGGCTAAATGCAGTATGTCCTTTATAACTTAATATTGATAGTTCAGAATGAAAGCATGTAAAAATGTATGTATTTATAACATGTAGGTGAATTTGCAATAAATTAGAGTCATAAATTATATAGCATAGAAATACCAGAACCTGAACAGGCCCCAATTTAAAACAAAACAGATGTATTTTAATCTGTTTAATAAAGTAATTGGGATAACATGGTAATAAATTGATACGGTTTGAATAATGCAAGAAATGACAGATTTGAGGGTTGTAGTGCATTTGGTAGTTTTTTGTTTCTTTTTATTTTTCTTTTAAATGTGCCATCTCTACTTTATGGGGGACAGGGCATCTCCTAGCCTCCCTGCAATTAGAAATCACTGGTGTAGAGACGCTCATTAAAATGTGCATTGCTGTACCCGACTCTGACTGGCTCACTCAGAATTCCCGGGGGGGTTGTATCTAGGAAACAGAATAAACCAAAAAATTGAGAATTAATCACATTCTAGGGAGTAAAGCAAGTACTTGGAGCTGAATCTTCCATGGTGCAATTCTCAGAAGGTTTTTATGTGTGATCTCCATTGATCATTTCAAATCATTTCAATAAAAATGCAGTTGATATGATTGTGAAACTCTGAGCTAAAAATATCTGTTCAGTTATAAATAATGGTGGTATGAACTCTTAAAAGGCTCATATACTAACTGGCATTTCTTTTGATAGACAGTGTAGATTAATTGGAGACGAATACAATCATTCCCGTAAGTATAATGAATCACATCTCTTGTAGAGAGGCTCTGTCTGAATGCTGTTGGTTCCCTCTGCTTGAGAAACCTTCTACCACATCTTCCTCCAGCTTGGCTCATTCCTGGCCTTATGTTGGTCTCTGCTAAAATGTCAGATGCTTCCAAAGAACTTTCCTGAGCACCCTATCTAAAACAGTACACCCTCCTGACACTTCGTTCCTCTCCCTGTATCTCACTCTATTTTTCTTCAGAAACCATCACCTGATCTGAATGTGATGCCTTACTCATTTTCTGTCTCCACCAACAGCTGTCGGCCCCATGAGGTCAGGAACTTTGTCCACTTGAGCGCCTAGAATTTGCCCCAGCTCTCAGTAAATACGTGTTGAATGAATGAATGCACGAGTGACTACGGATCAGTAGGGATTAACCAGTACATATAAGCCATATGCATAAAATCTAGCACAGAGAGGTTTAGTTGCAAATTATTCTACAAATGGTAAATGTTTCTTGCTGGCTGAAAGGAAACAGACACTGTTGCATTATCTGACCAGTGAAAACATGTTGTAGAGGAATGAGGCAAGTGAGGCCGTTAGTCATGCTTTAGCCCTCTCAACTTCATGGTGATTTTTCCATGTCAGCAACTCCCCTGCAAGCTTGTTGCTGGTTTCTTACTACATTAGCAAATGTTTGTTTTCTTCACTTTGGCAGTTTAATTTATTGCCCCACCCCTTTATAAAAAGGGACCTGTCTTTTTAAATCATTTCTTAATTGTTTCAATGTATTTTACCTTTGGTCTTCATTCATTCTTGCATTCACTGCAATTATATCTTAAAAAGCAGCACTAAACTTTTTTTTAAAGAAAACAAAACCTTAAGATTTCCATTTTACAATAACATTTTCCAAAATTATCCATAAAACCCTTGCTAGTTAAAATTTTTCAAAATTAAATATCTGTGTTGTTTTGCTAGTCCGATGGTGTCTGTTGAGAAGTGTTTGATGATTTCTTAAAATCAACAGATGTATTTGCATGAGCTGACATAATTTCTTGATTCTAATGTCACTTATGTTTATGTTGTCTTATCAATTGAAGAACACTTTCACACATGATCTATCTCATCCTGAGTCACCAAGAATCCCATGCTGTGCAAATGTCGATATTATTATCTTTATTTTTACACTTTGAGAATCTGGGGCTCACAGACGTTCAATGACGTGCCTTGATTAACCCATATGGGGGCACAGTTCATGACTTCTTATTTCAAGTTATTTGGCCAAATCTAGCACAAGAAACAGCAGTGAAAATACTACTCTCACTACCATTTTTTGTTTATCTCAAACTGCTGAACGTTGTACTTCAACATCCTGCCACCACCTTTCATTTGCACAATTGGATGGCACACTAGGCTATCAAGCCTCTGGTAGGGATTGCACGTCTACATGGCAGCCATGGGGTTCCAGGCAGAGAATCAGGAATGCCCAAGGTTGGTGTCCCTCCATTCTCCAGCCACTGAAACCCATACTCCCTCTCTGCCTCAGGAATGAACCCCTTTTCTGCCCTACTCCCACCCATCACCATATCAGATCAGTGAGGAATGATGGGCTTGAAGTTGTCTGAGCATTCATCCATTCTGGTAGCAGAATGAATTCATCCATTCTGGTAGCAGTAAAGAAATGCCTCGAAGGTCAAGAAAACTAGTGTCACCCATACCAACTGCCTCAGGCCCAGGTCTGGCTAGACCTGCAAATTCTTACCTGTCCTCTAGGGCCCCTGGACCTGAGGGAGGCACGGACTAGACAGAGCGCATCTGGAGGTTTTAATACCTGTTAGCCTTCTGGATTCCAACCTGTATCTTAGCCTGTCAGCTGAGCATTCATGTTTTCGATGTGATTCTTCAAACCCATTTTCAGAAGCACTTTATGTATGAAAGTAGCCAGCACCTGAGCCCTCATAATCCAGACTTTCCTCTCCTCCAGAAGAGGAGAAATGGGGAAAGCAAGGCCACAGGAGGGCATCTTCACATTCGATGATTCGGGGTTGTGACAGAAACCGGTTATGCAGTGTTTCATGGATTCTTGAAGGACATGTGCGATGGTAGGGGAGCCCATCCGTGTGCTCTCTGAGGCCTGTGGCATTTGCTTTCCCTTTTCTCTCTGGCCTGTCTGTGTTTTGCTTGAATGTCGCCATGCTGGGCTTCTGAGTCCGCAGCTCGGGGAGAGTCAGGCTCTCAGAATCGTCCTACACCAGAAGGAAGGCCAGGGATGCCTTGCTTTGACATCTGTGATATTTCAGACAAAGTCAAGGTCTGCCCAGTATGTCTTTGTTGTTGTAAAAATGGTTCCAGTTCCTAGCAAAGATGTAAATGCTCATGAATGGTGCTTTGAGTACCATGTAATGCTTAGGACTCATTGTCAAATAGACCATAATGGTGAAAGGAAATGACTGCTAAAGAAGAGAACATTTTCTATGAATCAGCAAATATGTACATCATCTAAAGACATTTTAGAACATATTCCCAGAAGAGGTCGTGTGGGAATTTTTTTCTCACAATTGCTCGAAATAGAGGAGGCTTTGTCAGCCTGGATCTGGTATGTTCTTTCTTGATCAATGGTGGTAGAGCACATGAACTCCAGAAGTTGCACTTTCACTCTTTGATTCCTTGACCTCCCCTTCCCTCTGGTTTTCTCTGGCTCTTTTGCCAAAGTTAGTGTCTGCTCATGAACAATTGAAACCTGATCACAGGGGATAAAAAGCAGAGTAAACAATGTCCCATTTAAAATGCCTTATTTCATTCAGTGCTATGCATGAATATGCAGCCATATTTTGCATGAATGTATCCACAGGAAATCCTGTGAGCTTATAGTTTTAGCAACAGTATGCTTAGGAAAAAAAGTATGTACTATTCAAATATTTAATAATTTCACTGGTATGTGTTCATTAATGCCAGCTTGTGGAAAGTCACATGTCCGCGGAGGTAGGCCTTACCTTAAGAATCTTACTCTTGGCTAGAATCCCTGGTAAGTAATGCCTGATTCATGATATTGATAAAAATTTCATAATCCCAAACAAATTATTTTAATGAGAGGAATTTTATACGTGTGCTAAGATCATGTCACCAACTTAAAAGGTCAGCAGGTTCTCTCATGGTTTTCATTGGGTGTTTTTAAAGGCTTGTTAAATAAAAGAATAGTCATAAAGTTACAACTCTAAATCTACCAGTGATGGATAACTTTTAGGTGAATATACAGCATTCATTGTATAATGATTCTTTTTTCATTTTTGCACTTTCAACTCCTTGACAATATTATCAAAATCCTCAACAGTAAGAATTGACAACAGGAACTCAAGAATTATACTTAGATATATTCCTGAAGAATATAACCATGAGCTAATATTCCATGTGATAATGATATTTGATGAATCGGAAGCAATGAACCTAATTAAACATTTATTTTGAAACCATCATGCATCTGAATGCTATCTGAATCAGAATTTACTTAATTACTAGCTAAGGGAAAGGTGAGATGTTTGCCTGCCCTATTTCTTTCCTTTCCTGGAAACCCTCTGTGATTTTTATTACTGACTGAATTCATAGAGTTCTCAGCACTACCCCAATTGCTCAGAAGGTTCCGTTTTCTTTTTATTTAAATTTAAAACAATTGCTGCTAAATATAGCAGTAAAACATTTATCTGTCTACAATTTCAAATCTTTTGATTGGCTTTTTCCTCAAATATCCTAGGCAAAAATATTAAAATCATTTGGGATATAACATCCTATAGAAGCAGCCCTAACATTTGAAGACTTTGGGTTTAAATTAGCATTTGAAGACTTTGGGTCTAACTTGCCTACCACTGGAGGCCCTGGACGAGCTGAACGGAGGAAGAGGGGTCCAAAACACCACCCAAATCAAGGAGTTCCAGCACCCTGTCCCTTTAGGTTGTTAATGGCGAGTTTTCAGTTGAGGCTGTTGAACCCCAACATGTCACCAGGTCGGTATTAGCTTTGGGGATTTAGCTGCAGGTCAATCTTAAAATCAGCTGTAGCCACTTTTGGCTTTCATATTTGTTCTCCTCTCCTTGTGGACAGATGCCGCCGCAGTGCCCCAGGTGCCCCGTTGTCCCCTGATGGTCCCCATCCCACCTGCCCCAGGTGAAATGATTCCTTGGGGTTTCTGCTCCTGCGGCTCTGATTATACCGAGGCTGAGATGTTGGTTCTTCATGTACTCCTTCCTTCCTATGTGCCCTCCCCTCCTCCTGGCCCTCATAAATCTCCACTTCCTGATGTGAGAGACCCCTATGCTTCTTCAGAGCCATTCTCATGGTCCCCGGAGCACAGCCTTGCTTCCGAGGAACCCCTCGCCCCACCCTGTATACTAAAGGGAGGCAAATAAAGGTTTGCAAACACATCAAAGCCAAGTGATGTGTAGCTTCAATTTATAAGTTAAACCAGCGAGTGGCAGTCATGTATACCTTTTTCTGAGGAAGGTAGCCAATACAAACTGCTTCCATTTTGAGGATAAAAGTAAAAGAAAACACAGCTTTAAAACCTCTTTCTTCAGTATGTGCTTTTCTCAGGGATTCAGGTTATTGAAAGTCTGAACATCTTGGTTCACTCGTAGCCCGGGAAAAACCACTGCTGGGAACAAATTCTGGTTCGCTGTTGAGGAACAACATGGACATGGCTTGCCAATGCGGGTTATTCATTTGCTCATCGTTTTAAATAACTTCTGTTGTTAACTTTGAAGTGCAAGGGCTGTGGGGTCATTGGGGGTTCCTGAGTTTGTCTGATTGAATCCTTTAGTGAGGACTCCACACATCTGTTAGACTGAGAAAAATGCTGCTCCACTGGCCTCTTTCAACGGACGTGCATTTATCTCAGCACCGTTGTCACCCTCGTAGTGGGACCAGATTTGGGAGCAGGGCGAGGCAGCTGGACGATGCCGATAAGCCGATGAGCTTGATATACCGCTGCCCTGTCATATGATTCTTGTGATTTCTGCAGATCTCAGCGATTCTCTAATTTTTCTTCGACTATGTTTTGATAAGACGCGTTGCGTTCGAATGTGGGTCCAGCCTCAGTGTCTCCCTGTTCGTTCCTTCCAGCCGGGTCCCGGGCCTCGTACAGCAGCCAGCACGGCCACCTGGGCCCCGAGCTGCGGGCCCTCCAGTCCCCCGAGCACCACATCGACCCCATCTATGAAGACCGCGTCTACCAGAAGCCCCCTATGAGGACTCTCAGCCAGAGCCAGGGGGAGCCTCTGCCGCCGGCACACACCGGCACCTACCGCACGAGCACAGGTGTGTCCCGGGAGCCCGCTCGCGGCCGGCCAGGTGGGGCGGGGGCGCACCGGCTCCGGAGCCCACACAAGACTCCCTCAGGGAACGGGCGTGTGTTTGTGGGTGTGCATGTTGTGTAGTGTGTGTCTGTGCATCTGGGAGTGTGATGTGCGTGTGTGGTGTGGTGTATGTGCATGGTGTAAGGTGTGTGAGGTGTGTGTGTGATGGGTGTGGGTTGTGTGGTATGCATGTGCATGGTGTGGTGGGGATGTTGTGTGGGGTGTGATTGTGGTATGGTATGCCTGGTGTGGCAGGTGTGTGGTGTGTGTGAGATGAGTGTGGCATGGGTGTGCATGGTGTAGTGTGTGGTATGTGTGGGTTGAGTGTGGTATGCGTGTGCATGGTGTGGTGGGGATGTGGTGTGGGGTGTGATTGTGGTATGGTATGCCTGGTGTGGCAGGTGTGTGGTGTGTGTGAGATGAGTGTGGCATGGGTGTGCATGGTGTAGTGTGTGCTATGCATGCACATGGTATGTTGAGTGTGTCATCTATGTTTGGTGTGTGTGTGTGTGTGTGTGTGCGTGGTCCTCCCTCCTTACCAGCTCTTCTTCTCTTGTCACCGCCTGTGACGGAGATGGTAGGAGGAGACATTGCCTCCAACGTGACCCCCTGAGTGTGCGAGGGAAAGGAGGGCAGCGAGGTTGTAAGCTTCTTTTGTCAATTGGACAACCTGAAGAAAACAGTACTAATTTTTGTTCGCCTGTTTTAACTTATTAAATACTCCAACAAAGCACGGTTACTACCCTGAACACAGAAAGCATGTACTTAAGGCTGGTGTTTTTGTTTCGTTTTGTTTTTTAACGATATATTCTATCTATTTGGCAAGCTCATGGGAAAAAAACGTATTTACTAAAAATGTAGCATAGTTTGAAAGGCAAACTTAGAATTTATGTCATTCACATTACTAGGTTGAATCATATGAAATTATCATTCGGTGGTCAGAATTGGTGATCTCCTGTGCTTCCATCAACTGTAGTACTCTTCTGAATTAAATACATATTTTGAATTAAACACAGCCACAGGCCCCATGGGAAAAAGACAAGTGTTTTGGAGACTATGTAGTCATTTGCAAAATAATTCATCAAATGTCATGATTAACTATGCTAGAGAATATTTATCTTAACTATAAAATTGGTATAATTAAAGACCTGTTAAGAATTGCACTTATTATAAAGTCCCATGTCACTAAGCAAGCTTAGAAACATTGTGTCTCTATTTGGAGATACTATAACCTCTCCTTTTCTCATAATGATACACATTTCCACTGGCAGGAGCTGAGGCATAGGAAAACTGAAGCCGAGGTCCAGAGGCCAGCACACAAGTGGTGGCATAGTCTACTGCTAGAACTTCTAGTTACCACAAAGCAGAGCGTAGCAATTTTGTTAAACTGCATTATGATACTAAATTACACGTTTTGAAGTCAAGGCAAACTAAGTTGCTTTTACAGTTGATTATAGATATTTACATTTCAGTATTTTGCTGCATCATAGGAAGAAAGGACAAGATGTTCTCTATTTTGGTTTTTGACATTGTAAATGCCATCCGATGTTAATATTACATATCTTGGTTTAGATGAAAAAGAAAGCACCATTTAATCTTCTGCCAGAATTTCTCTCACCTTCAGCCAGCTCTAGAGCCACTCCTGCCTGGGGGTTGGAGTATTTTAACATTTAGTTTTTGCATATTATTAGCTAACGTAATTTTATTTCCACACACCCCTTTTAAAAGAAGATAACAGCTTCAGTAATGAGCAATGCCTAATTTGAACAAAAACTGCCAACAAAAGAGATTATGTTGCTTTGCTGTTTCATATTCATCTGCTCTTGGAATTGTCTCCTGTTAATAAACCTCTGGACACTTAATGAAAAATTAGCTACAGAAAGAACAAAAAAGGCCTAATTCATCTTTGGCATTAAAGACAGTAAAAAATTCAAATGTTATTTTAAAAAACCACAAAATTGTAATTGGTAGAGGTCGGCAAAGCTGATCCACCAGCTACATCCAGCTTACCACTTATTTTTGTAACACCCATGAATTAAGAATGATTATTACATTTTTAAAAGCATTTTTTAAATGAATGATATTTTGAGATATGTGGAAATTACATGAAATTCAAATCTTATTGCTCATAAATCAGGTTTATTGCACAGCCATCTCATTCATATGTGCTTCATCTTTGGCTGCTTTTGCATAGTTGAGTAGTTGTGTTATAGAGACCATATGACCAACAAAAACAGATATTGACACCTGACCCTTCCTAGAAATCCTTGGCTGACTGTGCTCTAAGCCATCAGTGGAGAACCATCCAGAATGAGCAGGTATTGTAGCTCCCATAAGGGATGGCAACAGGGTCCTCTGAGTGCTTCAAAGAGGGGAACTGATTGCCTGAGGCTTTTCTGCAGTACCATCCATGGTAGACATCTGCTAAGGTGGTCATACACCCATATCCAAGACCCTGTCACAACCTGTGTCCTTTGAACCTAAGGCAGTTTTGTGCAAATATGCCGATTTATGCAGTAACAGAGGAGTTCTCAGAAGTGCATTGGATGGTCTCTTGGGAAGGAAGGTGGGGGAGAAGGCACCTCTAGCCAGCTCCCAATCACAAGCCCACAGGGTCCTCTCCCCCTTCCCCTTCCGCATGACTCCCCGCCCCCACACCTCATTCATTTCCCACCCTCAGACCTCCCCAGTCAACTCTAAATCAGCAGCTGTCTCTGTCAGAAAACATACATTGGAGTAGAAAATGCCTTTAATATGTGTATGTCTCTTTTATTTATAAATTGCATACATATAAAATAGTATGATATTGTATCTAGTATAAAATATACATAGAGATCAGAATTACAAAAAAAAAAAAAAGCTGAGATGAAAAATAGATACAAAGAAGTGTCCTAGGTTTGTGTCCTGTATCCAGCTTTCATCTTTCACGTTCCCTTTCACACTGGAGACTTCTGGTATGGACTCGAAAGAGGCTTCTAGGGCCAGAATGAGCCCCTGACCCCTTGGGAGAGGTCAGTTAGATGTGAAGCAGGCAGGGGCCACTGGCTCAGATCAGTGGCCAAGCTGACATGAGCAACAAGTCTGTGTGACCTCGCATAACACTGGTTGAAGTTTCTGCAGTGCAATCCCTAAAGCCTTCCCACGTATACTTTGAGGAAATTGGGATGGGGGCGCAGAAGGCCAGTTGCCTCCCTTCAAGCAGTTGATGGCAGGAATGAAGATTAGTAGTATAAATGCCTGCACAATCAGGGGATTACTAGATGGTGCCATGTAATCATGTCTATGACTTGGAATGAGGCTACTCAACCACTAGCAAAAGCATATAGCACTTAGCACTGTTCTGAGTCTTTGAATGTATCTATGAATCCCCAGAACAACCCTATGAGGAGGTGCTATTATGATGCTCACATTACAAATCAGAAAACTGAGGCACAGAGACATTGGGGAATCTGCTCAAGGTCACACAGCAAGTGTGGAGCCAGTCTTTAGGCCTTAAAATCCAGGCAGTCTTGCCTTAGAGCCTTGTCCTTAACTGATAGTAGTGGGAAGTTATGCCACCTACTAAGGGGAGAGTATGAGAGGAGTGGGTGTGTGAGCAGAGCCCTGTCCCGGGTGGTAGAATGGATCATGCCAGAGCACTTCCGAGCTTGAGCATCCTAATGATGGTGGTACCTGCAGATAGAGCACCTGAACCCCCAGCCTGGATGGTTAGGGTCCAGCTGGGCCATGGGGGACCCAATCCAAGAACCCATACAGAAATTCTGGCTCCTGAAATGTCATCTTGTTTGACCTTGCATGTTTAAAAATCATCATTGACCAATCGAATAAATATATATCCATTTTCCTCTGTGGAGCTCAATAGTTTACTTCATCCTGCCTCTCAGGTTGTATTTATTGAAGACACCCTGTGTGTAGCTGCACTGGCAGATACAAAGAAGCATGAAATACACACCCTGTCCTTGAGACATATGTGGTTTGGTTTCAGAGAATGACGTTAACATATGAAAAATTAACTCTCAGGGGCTAAATGAATATTCTGGACAAAACCTGGAGACATCGTGTTAATAACAATGCTAAGTAATCCATAATGTCTCCCCTTCCCTAAATAAGTGTAACCCAGGATTGTGCAGTTGGCCCACTGGGTGTGGGTGCCCTGCCCTGCCCCTGCTCTTCCCAAGTGACTTCACACTGGGTGTGGCTGGCATCCTTGGACAGGTAGAGGCTGCACCTGGCACAGAGCAGCTTGGATCCCACCCTTTCTCTGGGCTCCTGTGACTGCTCTTGGCTCTGCTTCATCCAGTGATCACCCCATTCCTGGCCTCCCTGCCCCAAAGCACCACAGGGGCTAACCCCATAGCTGACCATTGTAGAGCTGAGGGAATTACCCCTGACAGAGAGGGCCAGGTAGCCTTAGATGTTGAAGAGAGAGATGGCAAATCCCCCACAGCTTCTCCACCCTAACGGATTTCTCAGATAATTCATCCCCTTAAGCTCATGTCCCAGAGTCTTATTCTGTCCCTCCAGTCTCTCTCCTTCTCAGCTGTCATAAATAAGTCACCTGTTCCTGTCACTTTATCATGAAGATTAGTTTGACTCTCAGACACCAACTCAGATGAGGCTCACAAAAGACCCTCAGAGCTGTTTTCAACTAAAAAGCCAGCTATCTGGTGGACTCCTTGGAAACACAAAGAATCTGGAGGCACTTTGAAACTACAGCACGATTGTTTCCATTTTTTGTTTTATTTTGTTTCATTTTTTTCACCCCAGGAAGGATTAAATTCTTGGCCAGGCATCACCTCACCCGGAACACTCAATACTCAGGGCGTGAGGGACTCTTATTTTCCTGATTATACATAAATCCAATGTTAAATTCTTGCTGCTTGTATTATTTTCACCATTTTTTATTCCTTGGGAATTGATGAATTGCCATAAGAGTTCTATTTTATTCACAGACACTTACATGGGCTTGAGGTATCTTTCTTTGAAAACTCGTTTATGCTGCTCAGTGAGAATGAAGCTCCCAGTTCAGCCCAGGCGATGTGGTGGCTGAAGCTTCAGCACCGGCCATATAAGCTGAAAGAGAATCTATGCTTTGAAACGTCAGATCATTGTTTGGTCTGGTTTTTCCTTTACTTTTTGGCTTGTTTGTCTTGTTTTCCCAATTCCATGTTTTCTCTTTTGGAATTGAAACAGCACCTTTTCTGTCAATCTCTAGCTTAGTAGAGATTTCATTCGTGAGTAGCTGTAGATGCTAGTGACAAAAAGACAACTGTAGTATTTTCAAAAAGTCTCTTCATGGTGGAACTTTTACTAAGCTTAAACATTTAGTTAAAACTGGGAAAACCTTATGATTTGATGACTGAGAGGAGAGCGCAGTTTTGGACATTAGTATGAAGAATTAACAGAATTAGTTCAAGTTTAATAATGCTTACAAAATATACTGAGAAATTCATGGATTTAACTCAGTCAAGGAATTCTGTACTATCAATGCTATCATATCTCTAAGGTTCATTTCAAATCTGTAATCATCATTTTAACGATGATTTGTATAATCTGTGCTTCATTGGCACTCATGCACCTGCACACCTCAGTGGACACATGTGGGCATAGCAAAGTCTCGGCCTATGATGGGAATCTTGTTAAATTTGAGATATGAGCCAGTTTTCCTGCACCCTTGGTACTGATCTCACTTGTTATTAGAGTAGATGCTCTACTGTTGTCAGGAATTCCTGTCTAGAGCTATTCATTTGTAACAACTGCATATAGTAATAATAATTTGCCTGACACTGCCTTGTAGATTTACTGTTATGCCCACTCACATGCTATTATGCCTCACAGATGAGGAACCAGTGGTTCAGAGTGGTTCCTTGCACAAGCCACAGAGTAGAGAGGCAGTGGAACCTGGATTTGTGCTCATGCCCACTGGCTCCAGAGCCCTCGTTCTAACCTCCATGTTATACAAATAATGTATTATCAATTTCTAACTGCTTAGCCATACAAACTTTTCCCAAAGGAAACCTCTACCATCTGTACAGATGGAAATATTCCCACTAAAAACAGAATTATTTTGCTATATTTCTGAATTTAGCATTAGTAATAGTGATAACAATACTTTATATATATTCCAATTACTTGAAGTTCACAAAGCATCTTTCCACCCATCTTTTCTTTGGCAATGTATCATGTTCATTTGAACCTTTCAGATTGAAACATAAAATAATTTACATTACGGTCATGCATACTTTTTTGTATATGAAGGTAGAGTAGAGAAGAATTTGAAATAGAATTTGTTTTTTTTGTAATATCCAGGCCAACTATTCAGAAATATCAGTGAGAAAAGAAAAACAAAACTTATTATGTTTGCATAATGCAGTTAACGATAAGATTAGAGACGTACGTGCATGTGTTTATGTACATTTATGTACAAGTTAGATGCCCAGTGTGGCCAAATCTTACCCCGCCCTCTCTTCCTCTCCAGGATTATGGATGGTGAAACATACCCATAAGGTTCACCACTCAAATTGAAAATAAATAGGATTTCATTAAGCTGAGCAGGCACCTCTGGTCAAGGCTGTGTCAGAGAACACGGTCTGGGGGGAGCCTTCCGTCCCCCATCCCAGACCTAAGCCCTGGACCACTGCAAGACAAGATGCATAGACCTTTGACCCCCTGCCAGTCCCGAAGCAGGGAGAGGGCTCTGCAGCTCATCCAGGTGTGCTCTCAGTAGCGAGGCAGAAAGTACATCAGCTGTGCGTGCCTGAGGGCAGGAAGTGGGAGACTGGAGGGCAGCCTCCAGTCCCTGAGATTTGGCAGCATAAGGCAAGCGTGAGGTTCACTTCAGGAGTCAGCAGTGAGCCACTCCACTGGCCAAACAAGTCTCACCAGAGGAAGTGCTCTCAAAAGACACGGTGGCCACACCTCCCTGCTTGAGGCATCAGTAAGTGGGGGCAGGGCGAGGGATTGGGGAGGTGGAACTGTGCTGAGAGCAAAATGGCAGGCTAGTGAGTAGGATTGTGGTGTGAATATCCATCCCCACCTTTTTTCTGGGTAATCAACACAGCGTCTGGGGATTTATTTCCTGCAAGACAAAAATTTAAAGAGGTGTAATTTTAACTAAAGGTGTCTATTTAGATAAAACAGACATTTCATCAAGGATAAGCCCTGTCAAAGCCATAGCTTGTACAATAATGAGTTCAGCAAAACCAATAAATATTTTATCCTCATGAATTTGCTTATAGTGAAGTCTATTAAGTAGAAACTGAATACCCTGAAATTTGAGTTCAAACTCAAACATGTCGATGAAAGTCAACTCATGTCTGAGTCATTTGATCAGCACAAACACCTGAGGCTGAAAACCCCAGAGCCCAACTTCTGAAAGTAGTGAAAATGTCCAGTGTCTGGTGTGATGACGATCGCAAGAATTTCCTTTTGGATGAGTGTGATCCTAAGCAAGGGATAAACGATATTTCTGGGATGCCTGTGTCAGCTTTAATGAAGAAAGAATTATTGTTAGATAAGTTGCAAGGAGAAAACCTTTAAATATTTGCATGAGATTGGCAAGGTACCATCATATCAAAAGAAAAATGAATGTGGTAAGAATACTTGCAAGTATTTGACAAGTGTCTTTAAAGCATCTAATTCTTTGTAAGAATAACCAGGGTTTAATGAAAATATAGGGAGATTATATATAACTTCTATATTCATAAAATGTTATTATTCAATAATACCTAAATAATATTCATGGTATCAAAATAAGTTTAAGTAACAGAATCATATGAGTCCACAAAATATGCACTGCTAACAGTTTATTATTGCTAAATGCTGCTACTTCAAACTGTAAAAATGAGTATTTCCCATTACAGCAAGTCAAATTAGATCCTATGATGATGTCGTAGTTAAATTTTTCACTTTTTTTTTTTAATCGAAAAAGTTGGGATCATATGATGACCCACTTGGAAATGTTAAATCAGCCCAGTGATAAATACCATCTAAAAACCCAAAGAGCTTCCAAATGCTTTACCTAAATTAATTCACCTGAGATAATGTAAAAAGTCTAGAAAATTCAGAAATGTGGTAATTGTCATAATTTCATGCAAATGAATAATGAGGATAATGTCAGTTAGCATCAGCGAGGGACCACATACTGAAAGCTGATGCAGTTGGTTTTGCCCCAGAAGGTCCTTTCCAGTCACTTTGAAGGCGACGCCGCATACTTGGAGTTACATCAGTAAGAATAACAATGCTGCTGAGACCAAAAGCCAAGGATGAGAGTTCAACTGCACATTGAATGCAACCTAATATAATACCAAAAGTTGGAATTTAAGAATAACTAGACATTACCAGAAAACGCACAACTCCAGAACCATGATGACAGACCAACAGATCCTGCCCTTAAACCCATACATTCTCTTTAAGGTAAAATAATTAAGAAAAAGCCCTAGAGTGCATGTATATGCATGTTCCATTTCTTGGAAATGTTGCAAAAGTATGAATAGAAAAATGAATAAACCAAGATCTTAGTATATAGTACAGTAGTCATGGAAATGCTCACTTTTTCAGAATAAAGCAGATGCCAGCACCAGTGGTTCTAAATCTACCTGATTCCAGGCTGTAGTCTTACTCTCAGGCTTTTAGCCAGCTAAGGTAGTTTGAACACATATACTTCCTGCTTTTCATGCAGCAGGTGATAATTGGAATGCGTACAGAATATTATATACCTTTCACTCCACAACTATATAATGTCATGAACTTGATGCAAGCAGTGCTTAAAATGGTGAAGCAAATTTGTTCCAGAGATAACCCTCTTGTCCAGCAATCAAGCTAGTCCTTGAACCCAGCTTTCTCCAAATTGTTGGACTTCCTGTAAAGCAGTATAACTAAGGCATCCTGTCTGACTCTTTAGAGATAGGCAGCTTGGAAACCTGCTCACAGCGCCCCTCGAAGGCTCTTCCTCCTGCCTTCCTCTCCCTGCTTGGTGACAAGTTTACCCATAGCCTCAGCCCTCCCAGTAATGGTGGCCAGCCTACCTTGGGTGCATTAGCACTCCCCACCAACTGCCCCATTACCATTTTTATGGAAAATCCTATCAAATGACCTCCCTCCCTTTCCATTCTATCTTCAGTTGAAGGAAATTTTACTTCATTTTTCTCTGAGGAAGAAATCAAAGAAAATGAACAAAAGGACTATAAAAACAGAGCGAGTTTTCTAGGTAGTTGAGATTGAACCACCTACACTCTTGTATCATGAATTTTTGTATTTTTCTAAAAATTTAGCATTATATATTTATTTTAATAAAAATATATGATAAAAAAATAGAAGCATTTGTTTCTAAAGAAGTATTTGCTATAAAAATATTTTTTACTAAAGAAAAATGTTTAGTAACATTCCCTGGATTTTTCTGCAAAACGTATCACATTTCAAGACATGTAGCCTCAACTCACCAAGTGTGTCCCCACTCCAGCACCCCCAGTGGAGCAGAGGGGGAACAGAGAAGGCTCCGGAATCAGGCTGTTTAAATCCCAGCTTCACCCCCTCTGTCCTTCCGCTGTTCATCTGTGAAATAATGTTGGCCATCAGAATAATAATAGTACCTGCCCTGTAGGTGGTGGTAAAGATTAAATTAGATGATATAACCACTTAAAATGGTGGCCCACACATCAGAAGCTCTAAATAAATCTAGTATTTCAAGTTATTCTTTTCTCATAACTAAGCAAAGTTACCTTCCCTCATTAAAAACTGAAAATGTGCTTGGAATGTTGAAAAAAAACCTGACTGTCATCATCCCTTATCAGTTGTTGTGACTCCATTTACACATGCTATAAATTGGAGGGAAATCAAAAGGTACATTAACTACACATAGAAATCGGTATGAAATTATATACATGTAGGACCAAATGTGGATCCTTTTGATCTCCATTTTATCCATTCAGTTGTTTACATTTAAAATTTTTATACCAGCCTCTACATATCAACAGGAGCAGTCCATTATACTATAGAGAGCTTCAAAGTTCATAGAGACAGTACTTACTGCTAACAATTGAAAAAGATATTATTTCTGTTAATCCAATATTGAGGTTTTTTTTTTCTGTTGAGTTGTACCATTTAGACTTAAAGAAGGGTTTGCATCTTAAAATTCTTTGAGAGATGTAACGAGAAGAAATATGCAAAAAAAAAAAGTTTAAAAATAGGAATTTACTTTGCTTTCTCTCTCTAATCCATCTGCCATATGTTCCAACGTATAATCTCCCATTTAGTTGGAGAATTACCCTTGGAGGTGGTTTGACCTCTGCTGGATTTTGTGATGCCTCATCTTCCAATAAAAGTAGTGAAAGCAACATCCACACCAGTAATTACTTATCATGGGTCAAATGCCTCCACAAAAATCGTAATAAATGAAGTTAAAATATTATGCTAAATTTAGCCTTCAATATTGTTCCATTGAATTTAGCATCGGTCAGCCTGTGCAGCGTGTGGAAAATTGGAAGATCATTGCAATGCAGTTCTTGATAAGATTATTGTGAGTAATGAAATAATGGGATTGAGCACCCTGTAAGAGTGGATAAGCCAGGTTCTCAAACCCACCACCTCCTATCATTTTCTGAGATTTCAGACAGAACATTATTTGATTAGTTTATTGCACGCATATTTTGTTTTTATATAATATGCATATTTTGTTTTTATATAACATGTCTAAATGTTTTACGTTTTCATATTTATCTGTATATGTAATAGCAAAGACAAATAATATGAAGACAAAATTTAAAAACTGTCATTCCAGGGCAGTGCGATGGTGGCTCAGCAGGTGGAATTCTCGCCTGCCATGCAGGAGACCCAGATTCGATTCCCATTGCCTGCCCATGCAAAAAAAAAAAAAAAACCTGTTATTCCCTCCCTTTTTGAACTCTACTCCATATGCCCCCACACAGGTTTCTTTCTCTGTGCCCAGGTTCTTATAGTTGATTCCATTTTCCTTTTCCCCCATTGTCAATAAATAAGCAGGTAACCATCTACCATCACATAGAGAATGTTTCATTTTATTAAAAAGGAAATGCTTTCCCCTTTCTTAAACAAATATAACATGCAATCATTTTTTTTTCTTTGTAAACTAGTTCTTTATTTGTGTAGCTCAGTAGAAAACAAACAGATAAATTCATGATCAGCACAGGTGCTGGGCAAAGTATCAAGTCATCTTCTGAAGAGGCTCCTTTTTTAAATCGCCCAAAAAGATAAGCATTACATTTCACTGAATCCTAAGAGGTTATTGAGGGGAGAATGGGTTGTTTGCAGAGCAGGTAAGAATAGAGAGCTGATGAAGCACCTTCCACTTCAGATGTTTGCCGGAGTGTGTTCAATTAAATAGATAAATCCTTTAAGGTGAACGATTTGATCAGCTGAGCTCTGAAGCTCAAATAAGAAAAAATGTATAACTGAACAGAAATTAAGGAAAATAAATTTCATCTAAGGAAAATCTTTTAGTAGCATGGCCAATATTCATTTCTCCATATATTGGAGGGGCTTGGGTAATGCACAGCAAAATCTGAATAGGGAAAACAGGAGACTGTAAACCTGTCATCTTACTGTTACCATCATTTTTTAAATGTCATTCTTTTAAAAAGTAGGGAATTACATTGTTGCATTACTGGTGGTTTGAGATCTATTATGCTCTCGCTCATTTTCTTCTATGAGTTTATATAACCTGTCTTTAAATATAGTGCATCTTTCCCCCCATTTGTATTGGTATTTACGTAATTTCCATTGCATTGATCAAACTTTTATCTCAATTCAATTTAACAGTATCAACTTGAATTATAATTTTGTATTTTGAAATTCTTGTCAGCTCTCTTATTTACTGTGATCTAAAAGAAGCTTAAATTATGGATCCAGGAATGATCCTTCTGAAGAGCCCATCATGTTAAATGTGATTGTGATTTAATAGAATCTTTATGAAAGTCATTTACCCACCTTTCATTTTACAGCACGAATTCTTTTTTTCTTAATATACTGACATTATTTATTAAACTAAGATTCAAAACACTTTGAAATGAAAGGAAGATACTGCCATTCATTGACTTACGACTTTCTTCAAAATGAAAGAATTCCATTTTTTTTGTGCAGAGATATTTTTCCTATATATTTCCCACATACATCCATGAATTCAATTTAAGAAAAAATGGTGTAAATAAGTCAATACACCAATTTGTTTTTTTTAAATTAATATTTAACTTGTGAGTTCTAGTTATAAACCCATCTCTTCTCTGTACCTTAGTAGACATTTCCCTTAATTGTGTGCTTCTCTGATGTTTTCTAGATTTCCTTACTGTTTGGGGTCATTAGTTGCACAATAATGTGCAACTTTGAGGTTTTAAATCATGTCCGGTTTACTGTTAAGCGTAAAGTCTTGAAGCAGACTGCAAGGGCTTGAATTCCTTCTCCACCAGGAATCTGTGACCCAGGACAAGTTACTTAATTTCTCTCTGCCTCAGTTTCCTCATCTGTAAAATGAGAAACACATGTTCATTATAGGTTTACTGGAGAAATACGACTCAATACAAATAAAACCCTTGCAAACCGCACACAGAAAAAGCTGGAGAAACTTTGCTACCCACGGCCTTTTGTCCCAATGCAGCATGCACAATCCCCTTTTCTGATATTGATTTCTGTGTTGTTCATGGTAAAATTAATAATAGTTGATTGGTTTAGCGTTTTCAACAGCAGATAAACACTTTTTCAAGTATTTAAACCAGTGATCCCACAAGCTTATTTTTACAGTCTGGGAAACTGGAGGTTAGACAACTCAGTTCACTTTTCCAGTGTCAGGGATGTAAACCCAAATTCTCTTAATTTCAGACGCCACGCTCTTAACTAGCTTCCTGAGAACACACCACACCCCACCTCTCCATACACTGAAGTTAAATACAAATACAAGTCTAGTTATAGTCATAAACTTTTCTCTGCCTTTTCTTCCCTCATATACAGAAATGCTGCCTTACTGTTCCTGCTTAATTACCTGAATTTTACACCCTATTTTCCTTTTTTTTTCACCCCATCTCCCTTATAATGCTTCTCAGCTTTTGATCACTGCTTGTTGTATTTTTCTTCAACTTCTTTCTTTATATTGTCTTTTATCTACGATCACTTGGGAATTTTGTTTTGTATAGCTAATTGGAATCTTCCCCTTAACTATTCTACTGTTTTTGAACTATTTCTTTAGATTTCAATATTATTTCCTGATCTGTCATTTTGTCCTTGTAAATTCACTGTATTTTCATTTATTAATAATGAATAATTTTGTTTAAAAAAGGGTTTCTTTTTTGATAGAAACAACGATTTCAACAAGCATACATGTTGATATTTAGAGTTTCCTGAAGCTTTGAAGAAACGTATTTAAATGAATAATGTCAAGTGGCCTTAGCTTTCTTCTTTTGTCTTTGAAGTGCTGGCTAACTTACCACAGCTCCTCTAGAAAATGAAATTTTGTTTACCTCCGTGCATTGTTTTTCCAAGACCAAGACTGATCCTGGCCTAAAGTTTAAACTCCTTTCACCAAAATTTGAAGGTTGTGGTTTATAAATTCTAAAATGGATGTTTTCATTGTAGACCTGTTATTAACAAGATTTTATAGAAAATATAAATCTTCAAGAAATTGCATAGGGACATTAAACAGATTCTCTGTGCATTTAATGTTCATTGGTCTAACGTGATTGTTTTCAAACCTAACACATTAGGGCTACCCTCGACATTTCAAAATACTGCTCCTCTAGGGTCTGCTATATCCACACTCTTAATTTTGATTATTAGAAGATGAAGTATGGAGGGTACTTTGGAGAGGAGAAGTCCTGAACTCTCAATTAAAAAATCAGTTCTCAGTGGTAGAATGTATCCTCCACTATACTTTGCAAGTCTTTATACTTAACACACAATTTCCTTAATTTCTTTTAGCAGTTATTTTCTTAATGGGACCTATTTCTTTTTTCGTGTGTGTGTTTGATTTGTCATATATCCCCAGTGTGAGAGAGGAGAAAATAAGCGTTGTTCTAGCATCATCCACCAAGATACACTAGGGAAAGCAGAAAAGTGGGTGTGAGTTATAACTGGAATTTAATTCCAAATGAAAACAGTACTCTGGGTATATTCTGATGTAGAGTGCCAGAAAATAAGTGTTTTTTTTTTCATGGCGAATAATTGTTGGAGTACTTAATTAACTGGTCGAGTTCTTTTAACATGAAAAATACTATTTTCATTGTATCTGTCACCTAAACTTTAAAAGGCAAGTATTTTTGAGAATCAGATAAAAATTATTACACGATATGAACTAAAAAGAATCCAGGAAGGAAAAAATATGAAATTCCGTTTGGAGATATTCAAACTGATTTAAATAACTGATATAAAGTCTTCTTAAGACAATTTAGACCTATTAAAAAGATTCCACTGCCTTTGGGAAAGCCCACATTCAGCTCATTACCTTGTGCTGCATTTGGTTGGCTTTTCACCGTCTCCTGCTTGCCTGCCCTTCACAGAATTTATTTGTCACTTTTACAGCTTTAGTTGGCAAACAGGCAGAGAAAAATCTTTAGGGAGTTACTTTACAGGAACTAGAGAAGTCCCGCACTTAACTCTTTAGTACTAATTATAGAAATATATAGCCCACTTGTCCTCAACACTCCCTCTCAGTTTTTCTTGTTTCCTTCAATTTGAGAAATTTATATACATCTCTAAATTTGTTTTACACCGTTTAATAAAATTAAGGTAACATTACCCGGACACTCTGAATTTCCTCAACTTGAACAATGAAGAAAAGCTAATTTTACAAAAAAAAAAATCGCTATGCATTTTCCGGGGCCTTCGCTTTGTAGCGTGGTTTGAATTGCAGATGGATCCTTTCTCTTGGATGTCGGTAGGCAATGAATACACTCAAGAGAGGCATCGCTTTTGCTGCACCTTGAAGGTTTATTTCTGAAATCGTATGCACATTATTACGTTACTGGCTCTCGTTGAATATGCTGATTCACGTATGACTTTTTTTTTCTTTTTAATTCTTTCAAACCCCTATTTATATATATACGTGTGTATGTATGCGTGTGTAACTTTTTCTCCCTGCCTAGACCTGGTAAACCATTTCTGCGAGCAGCTCCTCAATTTTTCACTCTATCCCTGCTTTCCTGTCGTAGCCCCATCTTCCCCCGGTGTCGACTCGGTCCCCTTGCAGCGCACAGGCAGCCAGCACGGGCCGCAGAGCGCGACCGCGGCCACCTTCCAGAGAGCCAGCTACGCCGCGGGCCCGGCCGCCGGCTACGGAGACCCCTACCGCCAGCTGCAGTACTGCCCCTCCGTGGAGTCGCCCTACAGCAAGTCCGGCCCCGCCCTCCCGCCCGAAGGCACCTTGGCCAGGTCTCCGTCCATCGACAGCATTCAGAAAGACCCCAGGTGGGTGCGCGCCTTTCGCTGTTCCCTCCCGTGATGGCCAAAGCGATGTTGAAGGGTTGACCCTGTTCTTGGGTTTTATTGTATAAGCCTTTGTTTGCTTTGGAAAAATGGGAGCTGAAGATGGATCCCTGGAATCTTCGGTAGCTCAGTGCTGAATAAGAAAGGTGATCTTTTGATCAAAAGATCTACAGGTGTTTGAGGTTTCAGAGGTCTCATCAGTTCTAGCACAGCGCCATTTAATGCCATGGATGCAAATGGTGGGATTGTCAGTGAAGTGGTGAACTGCATTTGACTTCACCTAGCATGGCGTAGGTATTTTATTGTGTTAGTGGAGGCGTGCTTTGTCCCCATGTGTGTTTTTGTTTTTGCATATAACTGCAAATTAAGGCAACCCATAGTGCCTTCACTTATCTAGGTCTCAAAATAAATAAATATGATTAGGGTAAAGTTATTGGAGTATTGATAAAAACTTGAGTATAACTTATGAAAGAAGTTGTTACTATTGGGGTGTGTTTTCTTTTCCTCCTTTTTTTTTCTTGCTGCTGGCAAAGGATTTAGTGATGTTCTACTTCTAAAGATGGAACGAGTTCTTGCAGAGTTAAAGGATGTTTTTATTCACAGTCATTTGATTGATGGTGGTAGAGCCACATAAGTGTATATCTGCATCTGTGCATGCTACATATATGTCAGATTTCTGGAGCTTCTTTACGGCAGGGAATGTGGCTTGACTCTGCTGGTGTACTTAAAATTCATCTCAAGGAATGTTTGCTACTAGAGAGCACAAGTGCCTATGCATTGTATTGAGGGGGTTACAGCCTCTTCTTTTGCAGAAAGAAATTGCTTCTACAAGCATATAAAAGGCAGAATGGGATCATTTTACGGGATTCTTTGAGAGTTACTTCAGCACGATTTCATTCGGCTTGAAGGGTCTATGTTAAATTTTATGTTTGGTGTAACCACCATTGTAAAAATGAATTGTGATAAATGCCTACTGTAACTACCGGAAATAAGACGTATACTTCTGTTTACAATGTGCAATCTCCTGGTCATCCCGATTTTTAGTCTTAATAGCAGTGTCTTCAGTCATGCCTCAAATCCTTACGTATTATTAGCTTGGATAAAATGTTCTTTAGAAAACATCCTAATGCTCTTGATTTTTAAATAACTTTTCTTAACATGCTACTGAAAAAGCGTAGAAGTAGAATAATAGTAAACTCTTAAGAAAGGCTAAAAATAGAAAACATATATAATTGAATTGGCAGTTGCTAGTATTTAATGTTTTGTTTTTAAATTGAGAGTCAACATGGCTTGTCTCCAATAGAAAGTGTTCAACTTTCATGTTAGGGGATTTGGCTTAATAGAAACCAGATTTATGTTTCTTTAGCTGCAGGCTGGCTTCTGCATTTTATACTGTGTGTTAAATGCATTAATTTTATTAAATGGCATACCCTTTCCATTTTATATTACTGCCACTTTTATAGCCTTTTTCCTTCTTTCAAAAGTATTGTCATCGTTTTTACCTTTTTGAGTCATGGGTTATAGTCACTTATATCTTTTGAGAGCTCACTGTAAATCAACAAAGGGAAACATTGAAAAGAAACATTAGAATGAATGAGAGATGTTTTTACCTAATATGAAAAATATTGACCACTAATTTTTATGAGGGTAAAATTTATATGTGAATCAATTTGATATGAATCAGAGGTTCATTTGCTTTCTTATTTTCAGAATGCTTTGACCTTAACTAAGTGTATATGCTAAACAAGCAGAATCATACCTCCACCTTACACTCAGATATACTAAAAACAAAAAGGCAAACATGTAGAACCAGACTACTAGATCATACAGCAGTTTAATATAAAAAGAACTAGTATAAGAAACACTTGGCATTGTATAAAATGCATGGAGTGTAAACTACACGATGTCTTTCTTGTAGTGCTTTGTAAAAATAAGGGAGAGGGTTGCAAGGGTAGTTCAGTGGTAGAATTCTTTCCTGCCATGCAGGAGACCTGGATTTGATTCCTGGTCCATGCACTTCCCCAAAAATGGACAAACAAGTAAAACAAGCAAACACAACTCAAAACAAGCAAAAGTTCAACAAATGGTACTGCAATAAAGGGATACTCACATGGAAGAATAATGAAATGTGACCCAGACAGCATACAGAACAAACAACAACAACCTTTAAAAATAAGGGAATGTGTCAAAGTCTCTCAATGTGTTAATTGAGACAGCCTGAATCTAAAATTCAAGTCCAAAAGTTAATAGTTCTTTTAAGACAAGATTTTAGCATTTTTCTTCAAATAATGAATTTTTTATTTTTCCCAGGAGAATCTTACAAGAACTTACGTGTTTGTTTTCTAAGGTTAAAAATTATTTATTTTGGCATTGTGGCTTATGATCTAAACATTTTTGGTCTAGGTTTTTCAAGCTTTGTATATAGGTATGTTTAGGAGGATTGTTTTAAAAGCTTTGCTTATTGTTACATGCCAGATCACGCATGCCTCTTTGCTGTTATACATGTACCTGTTTATAGCATGTTACAATTTTCAAAGCGCCTTTGCTTACATTTTTGATGTAATCCTCCTTTGTGAGAAACAACTGATGTCATCCCCACATTTATTCCTTTAACTAAATGGAGAACTGGAATATGATCTTTTGAAGATCACACGCCTGATAGGTGTGTAACACAGACAAGAACCCACACTTTTAAGATGTTGCCTCACTATTAGCACAAACTTTTTCTTTTTTTTTACAAAAAATAGAAAGGAAAAGAAAAGAATGTATTTACAGTATTTTAATGATTTGGGGGGAAGATGGCTGGGTGGTAGTACTGGGTATCCGCCTGAAGGAGTTGGGGAAATAAAGGAAATTATAAAAGTTGTCTAAGTAGATGTAGTATCCTTGGTAATTCCTTATTGGATGGATGGTCTTTTTTCCTTTTTCATTTCATTCCCTTTCTTTTCTAGTAACTACCTTTTTCATCTTATTACCCATCAGGATTTTTTCTGTATTCAGGAATTTTCAGGAATATCAGGATTTTTGAGCAAATGTTACATTTCAAAGTAAGAATTTTAGGCCCCATTTGGTCTATGCAATTGAAACTGGAGACTTCTGGTTCAGCTTTTAGGATGGTGTATCCCAAAGATTTCATTTTCCAAACACATTTGATAAACAAGATTGATTTTTGAAGTATATGTATTCTTCCATAAAATGTGAATCTCTTAAGGATTGTTGACATAGCTAATACATTTTTGAGTGCTACGCCAAATAGTGAATTCTATATGCTGTTTTTTTCAATATATAAGTCAAATATAAATCTTAAAATTAAATTAGATTTAAACTGTGCCCGTGAGATTGGAGTGATAAGAAATAGCATTTTGAAGATGTGATTGATGAAATAACTAGAAAAATATAAAGCAAGATTGATATACAGGTATGTCAATGGTATGCTAAAATGCTATAAATGTTCTTGTCTGTAAAGGGGAAAAGCTGTGACTAAGACATTTATTGACATAATTTAATGTATAAGTTGTAGTAGTAGTGACATCTTTTAATCATGTTTGATGAATTCTCTTTTAGGATGCCGGTTATTCTTCATATGCATTAGCTCAAAAACAATTTTTGAAACACGGTAAAAGAATCTTATTGTGAACATGGTTTGCAATAAAACTCTGACTTTTTTGTTATTCAGCATAACAAGGAAATACATACAATTAGAAACTGCGTTTTAAGTTGGTTCCATAAAACTTGTACTCCCTGTAGTTGTTTGTTTTAACATACACCATTTGACAGATAATATAAAAATATACTGATCTCACACATTTCTATTCTATTTGCTATTATATTACTAGAAATTTAATTTTATTATTGGAGGTTAATCAGTAGATATTATTAAACAAGATTGCTTATAAATATCTTATCATAAGGTAAATCTAGATAAAGAATGTTTTCCAAATGTTTTTTCTCAATATTAACGTGCCCACAAAAAAACACACATAAAATATACAGTGAATTGAGTGCTCAGGAATTAAAGTCTGTTTCGACAATGCTTTTAAAAAGGTGAAGATTTGAAAAATATTTTTTCAATCCTAATGTTTGACAGGATTGTAATCTAACTAAATACATGGCTGAAGAGTTTGCAATAAAATGGTTAGATGGTATTCTTAGTGAGCAGCGCTCTTGGGGAGTGACTCTCTGAGGAGTTTGCTTGTAACTTCAAATGGATCCTGCAGTTGTCCTTCACTCTTCCACATCCATCTGAATATACCAAATAGGTTTTAGGTGTCTTTCCCATGATAGGTCCTACAATGGACACTGCAGGAGTCAGTACAACATGAAAACAGCTCCACTCCTTAAGGAGCTGTGAGAGTTAGGTGAGAGAAGAGGGTATATCCACAAATGACCATACTGCACAGGGTAAATGGCATAAACTGGGTAAACTGGCAGATGGCATAAAAGAAGTACTGTGGAGCTGAGGGTTTGGCATGAACCCAGTGGAGTATAGTGTTTACATGTGAGAAAATGGGTGGAAAGTTTTCCAAGCAGAGAAAACAGAAAAAGAAAATAGGGCTGGAAACAGGGGAGGGACGGTATGTTGGAACATTCAGGTCTTGTCCAGCTGGATGTGAGGTACACAGGGGGCAGGTGACTCAACCTTTAAACGTTAGCTTGCACTTCCATACGTGAATGTTTTTTAAGTTATAAATTATAAGCATGCTTTAGTGTACTAGTGTATGATGCTTACTGTAAAATAGATCTACACTGAAGATAGAATTTAAAGACGTGCATTAACATAAAATCATTTTTATTTCATTCTACATTTTCAATAATTAAAAAACTCACCTTGGTTAAATATGTTGGAGTTGACGACATTATTGTGGGTTTTATTGGCTGTCCTGGGTCGTATTCATGGCTCCAGATTCAGGTAGGTGGTGGACATGGCCATTTTCTTGGCTTTTGCACACGCTTTCATTTCAGTGTATTTTTGTTGTTCTTTTGTGAGTGTTGGCTTAACATGAGATAATGTAATCCCAAACCTCACATGGACCAGCGCACGTCAACAGCACAAGTCAGCTCTGCATCCCTGTAGCTTCCACTAAAAGACACACCATCGTCAGAAATAGGGACCGAGTGAACGGTCCATATTGTGAATATTATAGTGCTTACCCTTTTTTGTTTTGTTTAGATAAACATAAGTAGAAATTCAGCTGTTCTTCCCATCACCCAGTGGGCTCATTCATGCCCCAGAAAGGATTCCTACATGAGAACCCATTGGGAAGGGCATTGAATACAGGGGAAAGGGATCCTTGGCAAATCGTAACCCGGCTCAGGCTGCTTATCTGATCTGCCCTCCATAGCCATGCATGTAAAATGGAAATAACCAAAATACTTTCCTCATAAAACTGTTGTGAAGATGAAAAATATTAATACCTTAAGGTCCTCAGAAGGGAGCCTGGCGTCAGAAAAGGCTGGTGTTATCTGCCATGACTGCCACACCCAGCGCCACTGCCTCACCCGCCACTCCTCCCGCCTGAGCACCTGAGGCCAGAGGTCAGAGCTGAGAACGGCGTTTGGGTGGCAGGAGCACAGAAGAAATAGGTGAAGGCAAAGAGCCCATGAGCTATTGGGTTGAGAGGAAAGGCCAACAGAGGCCCAGGAGCAGACCCTGAGAGGAGACCCAGTTGGAAGGCCAGAGCAGAAAGGGATTCTAGAAGACCAGAGCACTGGCCATTGGCGAACAGGGAAGGAGAAAGGGGAGTCAAGGAGCTGTCCTCTCAGCCAAGAAAGACAACTGGAGGATGGAAGCCAAGGACTTCATTACAAAATGTTTTTATTGTTTGTTTATTTTATAAAAAACTCCTTTTCAGATATCCTTTCATCAGTTTAAAGGAAAGCGATATTAAGAAAAAGATTTGTCTGTGCCAATATTGATTTTCCCATAGTGTAGAATATTTGTTTTGCTTCCTGTCTTCGAAATCACTTGGGTGAGTAAGCAATTGCATTTCTAAAGTAACAACTCATTCTAATGCTACACCCAATCATCATTTAAACTAAAGCAGGTTCTAACTTAGGGATCTCCGTGATACTGTCTAGTTAAGAATGACTAGATAAGTCATGTAATGAACAGCTATAGTCAGAATACTATTTAGTTAATTAATCAATGACTCAGCAGCAGTTACTCCATTGGTTGTGTTGGTGAAATCTTTCTTCTGAGGGACCAGCTCCTCTTTAGTCCAAGTGTTTTCAGTAAAAACCTCTTCCCCAAGTCAGAAGGTGCTCACTCAACTCATACTTGGCCCCAAAACTGACCAGCCACAAGGGTCCTCACCTACCAGTCCCTCCAGGGATCTGAGAAACCCAAGGCCAAGATCTCTAGGTGGACTACTTTCTTTCTGAACATCCAAACATCATTTAGGGAGGAAAAGTCACATCCAAGCTAGATAGAGCTAAAATATAGGAGCAAAAGCTCATTCTCCTTCTTTGTCCTTCTTCTCAGCGTATGGTCTGTTCTCCCTGTATTAGTTTGTTAAGCTGCCAGAATGTGATATACCAGAAATTGAAACGACATTTAAAAAGGGACTTTAATAAATTACAAGTTTACGGTTCTAATGCCATGAAACTGTCCAAATTAAAGCACCTTGTAGAGATTACCTTCACTCAAGAAAGGCTAATGCCATCCAGAATACCTCTGTCAGCTGGGAGAGCACATGGCTGGCAACTGCTGGTTGCCTTGCTCCTGGACTCCATTACTTACAGCCTCTGTTTCCTGTGAGGATTTCTCCCTAGGCATCTATGGGTGTTAACTTAGCTGCTCCAGGACAAAACTCTGGGTTTCGGTTCTTAGCTTAGCATCTGCCAGGGCTGGAGAGTTCTTTTCAGGTTCTGGCTATTTCTGTGAGTCCTTGCTTAGCATCCAGGCTATTTCTGTCTCAATCTCCGAACATCTACCTTGACTCTATCTGTTGGTTCTGCTCTCTCCAAAATGTTTCCTCTCTTAAAGGATTCCAGTAAACTAATCAAGACCTATCTGGAATGGGTGGAGTCACATCTCCATCTAATCAAAAGCTTATGCCTACAATTGGGCATACCACATCTCCACAAAGATAATCTAATCAAGAGTTTCCACTCTGTGGTGTTGAATCAGGATTACAAAATTGGATCAGGATTAAAACATAGCTTTTCTGAGGTGCATAATAGATTCAAACCAGCAAACTCCCTAACCCACGCAGTTTTCTCTCCCCTGCCTATCCCCTCTGGATATGGCTGCAGCATTCTCAAGTTTAGTCTCCCTTATAAGCCAGATACCAAGATGTCCTTGGTCACGTAACTTAAGTCCCCAATGACTTACCAGTGGATCCATCAAATATGCGTATACTCTCTTCCCAGTACTTCCAGCTAAACCCTGTATCCAAGGCCAGCACATTCTGTGTTCCACGAACAGAAATACTGTTTTTCCCCAAATTTGAAGTAACTAAGAAGTTTCTTGGGCTAAATTATCATGAAATCATTACCAGACAGACCAGGAGGAAAGAATAAATCTGGTAACCCTCATCCAGTGACAGAATATCTTAACAGACTATCTTGAGAAACCAAAACTCTGCAACACCTTCAGTCTTAATTTTAAGGTCTCAGCTAATGCTAGGTACAACAATAACAGAAAAATAATAGTAATTGGTACTTTAAAGGGATAGTGAATTGAATACACTAGTAAAGCAATTATTTTGCAGTATTATTATAGTCCAGGTCTATTAGTTTAGATGGCAATTCATATTAGTTTCTGTTTGCTGTTTAATCTTTACCTTGTCTCTGATAACCAGGTTTATGTGTGCCATGTCTTATAATGCAATGACTAGTGTTAATTGGATTTATTCTCAGAATTATTATTCTCATAATAACCTCAATTTATTGTAAAGAGAGTGGAGTCTTACAGATGAAGCCCTTGCACCAATTATTTAGGGATGAAGCAAATCCCTAAAATAGGAAACTAGAAGTGAGATGGAGGACCTTTGCTAGGTGGGGAGATAAATCTCTCTCTTCAACTTTTTTGTGAAAGAAATGACCAAAATGTTTAATAGTGAATTTTTAAAAGGGAGCCACTTGGAACTAAACTATGGGTCTAAAAATGGAAAAACTCTCTTTTCCTGGAATCTCATGGAGAATTAGAGAGACCTGCAAACCCAGAGAGGAAGAATCAAATTCTCTATATTTAAATTATACATACTACCTTTTTATGTCCCATTTGTTACCTGTTAGAGTTCTAGGAAATAGTTTGAATGTTCCAGCTTCAAAAGAAACCAAAGAAAGGTTTTATAGGTCCCTTCTTGAATGAAATTATAAAAATAGAGGACAGCGCCCCACCTGTCCAAGCTTGGTCTCCCCAAGTGGGAGCCCTCACCAAGGAAAGAGAACCCAAGAATATTCAAGCTGGGTGGCAGAGATTGTTCATTTGTCCAATAATTCCTCAAAGAATGTCTTCTTCTAAAATAATCATCACAGTCCTACACTTCATTTTTTATTCAGAAAGATGTCATTTTCTTGAACTAAGTAATGCATTTATATAATGACTATCAAAAGTTGTGGGGCAGATTTACAGATAGATATATAGATATAGATATAGATATAGATCACCATTTGTTTATTGGCTCTGCACACATATATCCAGAAAACTTGCATAAGCATGAAGTTATTAAAATGACAAAGGACTCACAATAAGAAGATATCAATTTTCCTTCTTGTCTGTGTATCCATTGTCTACTTTCTCAGCCCCCTTGCATTTCTTTGATTTTATTTTGTTTCATCTTTTTTTAATATATAAAGGAGTTCTAACCATTTTCCATTATTAAAATCAGTGTTGATAGGGTATTAAAAACTAAAAATATACATTCATAAAATTAGATAAACACCAAGTTTGTCTCCACTAGAGAAATATGCATCAGCTGCAAAACCTCTGAGAATACTGACAAGCACATTTCTGGTTGGCTGTTTACATAATTAATAGACATCCACATAGCTATGTTCAATCTTTTGAAATCATGAGGTGTTCAAAGTGCTCTAAACCTCTCAGAGATCTTGGCCATTTCCTAATTAAAATTATTCTTTAATTTATGCTGCTGTCACCATGAGAATCTCAATCAGTCCATTCTCCAACCCCTCCTTGTTTATTCTACAACAAATGAAAATCTGTACTCTTCTCTGGCTCCTTCATGTATAAACCTTTTAATATTTTACATGATGTCATATGTCGCTTTTCTTCACCATCTGACTTTGAACATGTAATTGAGAACAAAAATGGAGCATTGAAAATTTTTATTGTTGTGCAAGGCAGGTGGTCGTTGACTGTCAGTTGGTAACTAATAGAAATTAATTTCCCTTGCTTCTTGAGATGTTTTGCAGCTAATAGTACTCATTAATTTGGAGACACTGGCATCTATACAAAGGAGACTAGCATTTTGTAGCAAAAAAAAAAATGCAGTTTAAAGTGAAAATCCTTTGCTCATGATACCTACAGCTTGACGTATCTAGTAACTTGAATTCTTTCATTTACTGAAGATCATGTTCAACTACCTTTCGTGGGTTGCTGAACCAAGTATGGTCTGGCATCTACTTAATTCTATCCAAAAGAGAAGGAGAAAGAGAAAGAGAAGAGCAGGGAGACATCTAATGAGCAATTCAATGGGCAGTGTTCATTGACACACAGAATGCAGCAAAGGATAAAATGAAACACGTATGCTCACTTTTTAATTATTTTACTTTCTCAGTTTTCTAGAGGCATTGCATATATGCCTTACTCTTTTAATGTGTCTTTTTTGTTTGTTTGTTTGTTTTTAACTTTCCTGTTAGAGCTTGCCTTTGGGGCACCAGGTTTGGGGTCTTTTCAGGAATCTCTGTATTTAATAACTCAGGCCACTTGTAGTTACAATGAGACCCTGGGGTAGTTCCCCCTGATTTTGAAACGTAACACAGTGGTTCCCAGCATATTTGGAATCCAAACACCAGCAGCCATTTCAAAACAAACATGGCATGCAGCGTAAATGGTGGCCAAACACTTACTTGACAAAGGATCTCCTCATCAATTACCTTCTTGTTACAAAGGAAAGGAACATATGGAATGACCTAGGGGAATAGGACGGTCTTTTCAATTTAATTTAAACAGTCTTTTGGAAAAAAGAAATGCCACAGACTAAAGTTGTTTTGCACACTTTTGTTTGGCCATCACTGACTTAGAAACAACAAAGAGACGATCATCAATATTCTGAACACTTTTTCAAGTGAGTTTTATAAAATGAGGCCAAGATATTCACATATGTCCCGATGAGTGGGACCAAGAAATCCTGGCCTTTTATCTTATTTACTTTACATCTATAGACTGTTTTAATGTGTTTGCTGAATGTATGAATGAATGGATGAATTAATGAATGGCATTCTAACTTATCTTCTGAATATTTTCAAAGTCTTCAAAGCAAATGTTCAAAATCTTAGTCATTTCTGAAAAAAAATCTCCATATAACTATTTCTGAAAAATAGCTCCAAATCCTTCTCAGAATTAATGCTTATGTGATTTGTGGGAGCCATCCTTCAAGATTGCCCCATCTCTTGGATTTCACACCCTTTCATAGTTGCTCCCCTCAGTAAATCAGAGCTGGCCTGTGTGAGAGGGAGAGTGCTGCAGAAGGGAGGTGTGTGGCCTCTGAGAGCAGGTAATCAGCAGCCCTTCTCCCCCTCTTGTTTTCTTGGCTCACTCACTGTATCAGTCAGGGATCTCCAAAGAAACAGAACCAACAATATATATAAGAATATACACACATGTATGTGTTTTAATGAGTTAGCTGATGTGGTTTTGGGGGCTGGCAAGTCCAAATTCTCTTGGGCAGACCAGACGCTAGAAGACTGGTAAGGGTGATGTTGAAGTCTTAAGCCAGAATTCCTTTAGGCAAGAAGCTCAGCAAGGAGTTGCAGGTTTAGTCTTGAGGCAGAATATCTTCTAATCCCAAGAACCCTAAATTCTTTACTCTTAAAATCTTCAACTCATTGGATGAGGCACACCTGCATTGTTAAGGGTCATCTCCCTAAAATGCACTGTAATACCCATCTATGAAATACCTCTGTGGGACAACTAGGACAGTGCCTGACCAAACGACTGGACACCGTAATTTAACCAAGTTGACCCAAAAAAACCCAAACTAACCATCCTACTCACTCAGGGGTAAGCCTGGTCAACGTCCTAAGGACACTCAAGCAGCCCATGGAGAAGTCCACATGGAAGGAGGCAACTTGCCAGCCCCCGCTTGCCCACCATCCAGGGGACCCACCTTCAGGACAGAGCTTCCAACATCAGTTAGGCCTTCAGGTCTTCCAGCTTAGATCCCAGACATTATGGAATAGAGACAAATCATCTTGCTGATCCTTGTCTTAAAATCCTGCACGTAAAACGAAGAAATAGTAAGTTATGATTATTATTTTCAGTCACTGGATTGTGGGGTGATATGTTATTCCAAACCTGGCTGGTCATCTCACGTTCTTCTCAACCTTTCCTTCCGATATTTTCAGTGAATCTTCCCTTAATTCCCCACAGGCATGCTCTAACAGGAAAGTTAAAAAAAAAAAACAAAAAAAACCCCAATTTTTTGCCAAAAAGAAGAAAAAGCAACCAAAGGGAAGCTTGGCACCGCATCTTATAGACAGGAATTAGAAACACCATATGGGGAGGTAGAATGGATGGAAGGGAACACATGGTTGTGAGCAAGACTTCTTTCAAAATGTGCTGCAGGCACCTCCTAGGAAGCTGTGAAGCCCCTTTCCAAATGTCCTGTCCCATTTATCACTTCACAGTATGCTACCCAAGTAAGTTCTTTAATCTCTGGCCCACATTTTCTCATGATCCAATAAAAATAATATATTACAATAATATGTTACTAATGTATTAACTTTGAGAATAAGTTAAAATAATGGATGTGAACTAGCATTTTACATTAAGTGATAGAATAAAAATGCTTATTGACATTATTTGAGAAATAACACTTTAAGGTGATAGTTTTAAAATAACTTCTTTCCTTCCTTTCCTCCTTCCTTCCTTCTTTCCCTCCCTCCTTCCTCCTTCCACCTTCCCTACCCCTTTCTCCTTCCTCCCTCCTCCCTCCCTACCCCTTTCACCTTCCCTTCCCCTCCCTCCTTCCTTCCCCCTCTTCCTTTCCCTCTTCCCTCCCTTCCTTCCTTCTCTTCTTCCACAATTATTTATTTAGTACCAAGACCCAGGCATTATTCTGGGCACTGGAAACTTTTGTATAAGGTAGATGAGATAGGAATATTAACTAGGAAATAATCTAATTTAAAATCTTATAAATTTTTAAAACTCAACTTTAAATGAAAACCCTCAGCCCTTAATAACTGATTATAAGAATTGCTGCATAATTCTACCTTTGTAACCTGGGGTGTTTCTACCACCTTGTTTTTTGGTTTTGTTTTGTCGGTTTTTTGTGGTTTTTTTTTGCTTTCAGAGTAAAGGTTCTATTTCATGACTTCTGCCAAGGTTAATTTCCGCTCACACTGAGGATAAAGGCAGTAACTCATATCTCAAAGCCCTAAATCAGAAAGCTTTCAACTAACACAAAGAAAGCAGACAAAAGCAAAGCATCCTGTTTTCTCTCAGAAACTAACAGAATTCACGTTTTCTATCTCTTCTTTACAAAGCAGAGTGCTATGTTTCAAGCCAGCCTATTTTATATTAGAAAATAACTCATTAAGATAAGTGGCAATTAGCATCTATGCTGCAGTAGAAGTGCCTCTGACATTAAAGAAGAAAATATCAAACATGGGTTCTTTTAGATAAACTTAAATGTGTCTGCAGGGGGCCTTACAATATATTTGCTGTCCTTTGTTTCAAACATTATTGAGACATTAACAGATTTAAATTTATCATACATCAGCTTGAAAGTAACAGGCAATATTGCTAATATTGTAAAAGTGGCCATTAAGAACACAAAGCTGTGTGTGTCTACTGATTACACACACACACACACGCACACACACACGTGCAGGGAGGCTAGACCTCCTGTGAATAAATGATTTCAAACCCTTGATGATTCAAAATTTCCATTTTTATTCCTTAGAAAGGACATGAGTTTCTGTGATTACCCAATGCCATGGCTTTATTAAAAGTGAAGGGAGGGATTCAGTGGTAGAATTCCCACCTGCCATGCAGGAGACCCGGGTTCCATTCCTGGTCCATGCACTTCCCCAAAAACAAACAAGCAAACAAACAAAAATTCAACAATTGCTGCTGCAATAATGGGATACTCACACGGAAAAATAATGAAATGTGACCCCACCATACAACATACAAAAAAAAAAAAAAGTGAAGGGAAAACACTCAACACATCTTGTGTGCATCCATATATAAGATGCATGCGTTTCAATCCCATACTATCTATGGACTCACCCTGCCTGTAATATGCAACAGTAGCTCGTTCACTGCAATAAGCACTTATAAGTTGCAAGGAATAAAAATGCATTCTGGACATCTCTGTCAATAGGAGTTTGTTGTAAGTTTCCAGAGGGATCTGAAAGGGACAGGAAACTGTTTCCGCAGCCGCAGCCAGGTCTCATTGAAAACCAGCTCACGGTCCAGGATACAGAAGCTGCTTTGGGGGTGGCACGCAGGAACCCCGAGCACTGAGAAGCAAGTGCTTTCTGCCCCTTGCTCAGAGCTTTGGGGGTGTGGGGTCTCTACCTCAGCAAAGCCTGCTGCTATTACCCCAGGCTTTTCCCTCTTGCTTCTTTCTGCTTCTCTGTCCAGTTCTATGTCACTCTCCAAAGTCTTGAATTCAGACTTGCACAGAGAGAAACTGAGTTTGAAGCCATGGATGGGTGTCCAGGGTCAGACACAACTCGCTCACCAGGCTGCCTCATCCGCCGCCGCTTAGCGTAGCTGCCGTTGGGTCAGGGTGAAACCCAATGACATTTAGCTATAGTAGAATTCTACAGTGATCACCTGTGCACGTGTCCTCAAATGGGGGATCTTTGGGATATAATGGGTATTCTTGGAAGTTTAAAGGAGGTGAGCCAGTCAGTTATTTTGATCATATGAAAGGACTTTTCCTGAAAAATGTTGAATAGCATTCAAAGTATAACAAGCAAGTCAACATATACACATTAATTTACTCTAAATTTGAGAAGCTAAATTTAAAAATGAGATTTGAAACAAGAGTGATTTTACAAGTTTTACATATAAATCAGCCTAATAAATCAATCTAATACAACACCAATGTTTTGATAAATTGGACACATCCACTCATGGAATGAGTTCTAGAAAATAAAAATCAGTGTCTTTTCTATTTCATTCCTTTGGTCTTAATATTACTGAAGAAAAGCATTCAGTTTGTCACATTTTGGATTTTCCACTAGAATATTTCATTGTGCATGTGGTAGCTTGAAGCTGTTTGTACCCCAGAAAAACTTGTTCTTAAACTTTATCCATCCCTGTGAGTGTGAACCCATTATAGGTTGGGCCTTTGGATGGGGTTACTTCAGTTAAGGAGTGGTCCACCTCAATCAGGATGGGTCTTAGTCCTATTACTGGAGTCCTTTATAAAGGAATGAAATTCAGACAGAAAGAACCACAGATGGAGCAACCAGAATCCGAACCTCAAGGCAACTCAGAAGAGAAGGGAGGGATCAGGAAACACCTTGTGCCACACCATGTGAAAGACTTAGGACCAAGGATCACCAGCAGCCAGCTCCAGTCTTGGGAGGGGAAGCTTCACCTTGATGATGCCTTGATTTGGAACTTTTACCTAACATCAGAGCCAGGAGACATTCAGTTCCCATTGTTTAAGCCAGCCCATTTCATGGAATGAAATGCACCAAAATGATCAACACATAAACTTGCTAGAACCATCTCTAGAACCTTGCTTTTCAAAGTGTGGTCCGGGGTCCTGGGTGTTGGTTAGAGGAAGCCCAACGTCAGACCCCACCTCACCCTCACTGCATCAGAATCTGTAGTTTAGCAAAACAGTTTGCATGTACATGAAGTTTGAGAATCACTGATCTATAGTAAAAACATCTCTCAAATACCCCATCAGATTTACTCCAGAAGTTAGAGATCAGGCTATGCTATTAAGATATTACTCACATTTGATGGTGTAAATGTGCTTTTTGTTGAATTGTAATGTTAGTGGTATAATGAGGCCCTGTGCTTATTTGACATTTCCAGGCTTAGAGTTCTCTTCTGTGTGACCAGAAGTCTGAACTGAAGCCCTACAGTGTCCAGTATAATAGATAATTATGATCTACCTAATTTAAACTCATTTTTTGGAAATGTTGCTGTATTGATTTTTTTTATCATGTTAACATGTCTGTTACAAAACTTGCCAATTTGACCATTTTTAAACATGCAGTTCAATGGCATTAATTGCACGTTACAATGTTGTGCTACCATCAACACCATCCATTACTAAAACCTTTGCATCACCCAAAACAGAAACTGTGCCTAAGCAATAAGTCCCCTTTCCCGCTTTCCCCAGCCCCTGGTAACCCCTGATCTACTCTATCTCTGTAAATTTGATTTTCCTAAGTATTTCCTACAATACCCATTCTTCTGTGTCTGGCTTCTTTCACTTAGTGTCATGTTTTCAAGGTCTAACCACGGTGTAGCATGTGTCAGTAATCCATTCCTTTTTATGGCTGAGTAATAACCCACAGTATGTATAGAGCACATTTTGTTTTTGTTTTTCCATTCATCCATTGACAGACACAGCATTGTCACATCTACCTTCTGGCTACTGTGTATAGTGATGCTGTGAGCCTCAGGGTACAATATAGGTTTGTCTCTGCTTTCAGTTCTTTGGGATGTGTACCTAGGAATGGATGCAATATGGATTTTTGAAGACATAATTTACTTTTTTAAAAATTTGCCACACTCAAAAAAAAAGTGCCTTTTAAGCTCGCCTTTCAAAGATTGTGAACAATTGCTCCTCCTTTCCTCTCCCCAATGAAACCCTTACCCTTTTTTTCCTTTTTGAGCCTTTCTCAGCTTGCTGAGCCAATCATGCTCAGAGCGCCAGGGCCTGGGGCAGTCTTTCCCTGCTCTTGCTGCTTTTTCCTCTATCTTTGCCTTTACCTGCCTGCCTTGGCCCCCATCAGAACCAAATATAAAATCCAGCCACACCCAGTATCTTCCCTGATTAGCTTCAGCCACTAGCGCCCCTCCTTTCGCCTGAGATCCCACAGCACGTTTGTGCCTCTGTCTGTCCTGTTATTCAGTGACGATTGTGAGAGTGCATTGAATATGCTCATTACAAGTCAGAGGGAGCCCCAGAGCCTTGGGCTTGCACATGTCACCAGCATGGAGCACTACTGACCAATGCCAGAGCAGCCCCTGCGGCCAGGGTGTGCCCCAGGTGATGGCATGCCATCATCTCCAGCTTGGAGCTCCTTAGAAATACACAATCTGAGTCACCCACACCCTCCCTGCCTCCCCCACTCCACCCCCAGAATCTGCATTTTAACAGGATCCCCTGTGATTCTTTTCCCATTAAAGTTTAAGAAGCCCAGATCTAAAGTTCAGTGTTGCCTAACCATTCTCCATCTACCTCTTTAATAAGGCCCTGTAATTGATGAAATGGAGTGCCCTGGGTAAAGAATCTGGGCCAATGAAAGCACCCCCAGCTATTTGCAGCTTGATAAGGGAGGAGAGAGAAAGCAAATGCACCTTGGAGTTGGCAGGAATGCAATGATGATGCTTTCAGGAATCTGAAATGGGACCTGTGCCCCCTAAGTAGTGGCCAGTGGCTTTCAGACTGATGTGGAATGTCTCCAGGTGAGGGAAACTGAGAATTCCAAAGCAAAATCCATTTCAAGTTGCTCATCTTTCCCAATATCTACCTGCCCGTCACGATTTTCATTTCAGCCTCCCATTCAGGGCTTCTCTTCACCCACTTCAGGAATAAAGGGCAATTTCTCACCCTTCCAGAATCTTACTGCATATTTATGTGAACTGAGTTTCTCAATACTTGCATCTATAAAAGTCAAAAATATAAGTAGATAATTTCTATAGAAAGCAGTAGGTGGATGCTGACCTCTCTCATCCTAGTAATAGGCAATATTCTTTTAGGAATACATAAGATAGCTTTGTTAAAAGCCATACCCAATCCGTCTCATTAAGAGATGCACTTTCAATAAGATTATGCTTTATGTTTAGTACTTAGGAATCAAGATTTGCATGCTTTCATAATTGCATATTTTTTCATCTACTTGTGCTAATAATAACTATGATGAAAACTCAATCCAAAAGAAAAAAATGAACTCTTAGAACCTATTGTTACAGGAAACAGAAGGATATATGTCTGTGTATGGATGTGCATGTGTGTTGTTTCAATGAAACATTGAAGGCCTATTTTTTTTTTTATCTCCTAGCTATGATTTGAATTTTTTAAGGAAAAAGCCATAAAGTTTCTTTAAACTGGAATTGCTTCATAATCTGAATTTTATTACTTCAAGCTCTGAGCCTTTCATTAAGGCCTCAAAGAAAAATAAAACTTCTGAAGAGTTCCATTAGGCATGAACTTTGAACCAGTTTCTCAGAAGTAAGAAAGGAAGCGTAGAGGCTTGGCTGTTCTTAAACAACAGTTCTGGTAAAGAGGGTTAGTTCTTGGATGACAGACTTTGATCTCCATTTAAGGCTTTCACTCTTTAGAAAAAAAAGATAATGTATTAGGTTGAAAGCTGGAAAAATTCAACTTGGCCTTGAGTTTACAGAGAAATTAGCACCCATTCCTTAGCAAATTCCAGAAACAAACTATTTCAGCTGCAAAACAAATGGTTTCTTTCAATTAACGCACAACAAATAAGGGTGTCTGGAGTTCCTTTTAAACAATGGGCCAACTATATTTTTTCCCATCCTGTTACCCTCTCCTTGTTCAATGGTGCACTGTCTAGCAGTGGCAAGCTGCCCTCAAGCTCAGAAGCATTGGGCATTTCATCTTTTCAAGAAATCCGGGATCTCCCCTGCCAGTGACCTCATGTGACCCTGACCTTGTTAGGATAGATAGACACCATCTAATTGTTCCATTATAAGTAGAAAAGTAGAAGCAAAAGGGAAATATTCTTAAATACTTCTCAGATTGTCAATTCAAGTGAAGGGCATATTCTGTTTTGTTTCTTTTCCTGATGATCATTGCAATAAATGGGAAAAGTTTCTTTGGTAATTTTCAATGACAAAAAAAAAAAATGAGCATGAGATTTATTTTCTAAAGTATGTCCTTTAGGGTTTCCCTACTCTGTTTCAAACGGCAACAGTTTGAGAATGATATGCAGGCTGTGACTTAGGAAATGTTGAGCTGAGTACTGATGCAGGGAGCAAGCATTGCATATTGATTTCTGCTGCAGGATTTCAATCTGATGAGAAAGATTATTTACAAAATGGTTTGGGAAATTTTCTTAGTTTGTTTTGGGTCATTTTGATGTTTGTCATAAAAGCATGAGGAAAGGGTTGCCAGGGCCACCCACCCCTGCAGGCTCAGCTCCCTCCGGATCCTGGAGTCTACCCAGACTGTAGTCAGAAAGAATCTAAGACAGAGTACTGCGGTATTCCAAGGAACATGCCAGTCCACCTGTCACCTAGGACTTGGGCTTCTGCTTTTTCTGGATTTGCCACGTTCCATCTGTTCCCTGTTTGTAGGGACATATTTCTCGAGGCCGAGAATCTAACCTGAAAACCAGATAGTACCTCACTGCCATTAAGCAAGTTGCTTACTCCACTCTGGTGATCCCTGTTCCTCCCTGGATGCAAGACTCCTGTCCTTGACTAGGACCTTCCTAGTTTCTGGGAAGAATTCACTGGTACCACCTGCTTACCTGCTCACTGCTCCCCTGCCCAACTGTTCATCTCCAATTCCAGGCTCCTTCCTGAGCACCATGCTTGCGATGCCAGTTACCTATCGGAGAATTATTCCTGATGCCTCCAACTCAACGTCATATCCTTTCATCAAAGATCCTCAATCTGTTCTTTGACCTTTATTCTGCACCCTGTTCCAACCCTCCATTTAAGGCTAGAAACCTCGGCATCGTCTTCAAGTCTTCCCTTTCCCTCACAAATAGCACAAATTGGCCATTGCTTTTTCTCAGAAATATCTGTGTTTCCTAGACTTCCCTGTCTATCTGCACAGCCTTTATCTCAAGTGCAGATCCTTGCCGTCATTTACCTGGACGCCTGCAAGAGCCTCCCACCTAATCCCACTGACCCCAGCCCTCCCTGCTCTAGGCATCCCCCTCATGCCAACCACACCATCTTCAAAACAAACCTGACCAGGCCGGTCTCCTTCTTCGAACCTTCTACTGGCGTTCCATTGCCTGCAGAATAAAATGCAAATCTTCACTCTGAAATATAGACTCATGTCCCAATTTGGATCTCTGCTGCACTTGCTCTTTCCTTCTGTCCATGGATAATGTTACTCATTGACTTCCAAGACACTTTAAATTTAAAAGCCAGAGCAAGTGAAAAATACTCTGAAATTTGTTACATGTGCTAACATTGTTTCTTATGTATCTATGAAACTAACTACTACTAAATGGCATCTGCCCTGTGTGCACAAATTGTTGACAAGTGACCACATCTGCCCCCCAAACTAACGCCCACATTCCTTTTCACCTCCTAATCTCTAAATTTACTCATATGTCTTTCATAAGTTGCCCTGTAGCCTTCCTGTTAGTGCAGGTACTTTCCTACAGAAAGTTAGGTACACTTATGAGCTTTTAAGTAATTCCGTAAAATATTGGAAACATGAATCAGCCCAATGTGGCTTTCCTGCTTTTATATACAGAAACTGCACTTCAGTGAAACTCTTTTGTGGAATCCTACACTTAGGCTTCTAATCTTTTCAGAGGCAATTCCTAAATGCTTATTATATAATGTTATTTTATTATGCAACAAAGCCTTCATTATATTGATGTCGATTGAGTTCCTTTTCCGCAGCAAATGCTGTATGCACTTTGAAATACAGAGATGGCTACGACATAGTCATGTCTTTAAGAAAATTTGGGAAGTCTATGGGAAAAGGACAGATGTACAGCTTCGTTGCTGTTCCAGGTAGTATGAAATGCTGAATACGGGATGCCACGGGAGCTCTAGAAACTTTCTAGAGCAAATGACATGAGATGATTGGAGAACATCAAAAGTGATCATTTCATAAATGAGGTGCATGATGTGTTTACAGAGGAAGAAGCATAGTGCCTGTAGGGAAGGATACATCTTCCAACAGAGCAGATGCAGAAGATGTGTGAGAAGAGTGGGAGGAGAGGACACCTTGAGCTGGGATGGGGGGAATGTTCTGGGTCCCAATTTCCTACTCTGCTGGGTAGCGCTCTCTGTGTTGTCCTGAAGGGCACTGAGCTGGGAGATGGCATAATTGGATTTCTTTATTGTGTCTGCCAGCAAAGCCCACAAAGGATGAGAAAATGTATCTGAAAGTTAGAAAGTTCCCCTCTGCTTTAAGGTCTGGTAGGGATGAACAATGCTGAAAGCCACTCTTCCAAGTTTGCAACTATGATACATGAAACGCTGTACCCCCATTTAGACATGTTCTTAATCTGCATTCCTCTGGGTACAAACCATCTGTAAATAGGATTTCTTGAAGATGTTATTTTTACAACCAAGGTGTGGCCCAACTGATTGAGAATCCAAATTCCAGGAAGCCTTTATAACTAGAAGAAATTCAGACAGAGAGAGGGCCGCGGGGAGGACCTGGAAGCTGGAGGTCAGTGGAATCCAGAAGAGAAAGGAGAGGACACATCCACGGGATAGGAAAGCTAAGGATTGCCAGCCAGGCAGATGCTATTGACCCCAAGAAGAAACTCGTCTTCCAGTCTCTGAAACCAGGAGACAATAAGGTCCTGTTGCTAAGCCAACATGATGTGGTATTTGTCACAGCAGCCCAGCAAACTGAGACAACAGACTCTAGAGACAAATTAGCAAGACAATGCTCACTTGTTTCTTATGTTTATCTGCATATGTATGTATTATCTGGAGATTTCTCAAATCTCCAAACATTTTTGTTCCTCACGCTTTTCCCATTCTTCTCTTTCAACTCTGTTTTTATGGACAATTCATAATTCTAGTTTCCTGTGTTTATTACATCATTATGAAAATATCGTGTGTTAATAAGATGTAATTAAGGGGCAGTTGTACAGTGATTGTTGGATTTCTTAAAAGGCAGTTTGTGCTGGCCTGTTGGAAAATGTTATGGCGTTAGCTCTGAGTCAGCTATTTGTCGGTCCACTTGGTGTCTCTTGTTGGTCAGGGGCTTTGAACCTTTCTAGCAGCTGCCATCCTCACTGAGATGAAGGCAGAGCCATGAATCAGCCAACAGTGTCGGACACAGTGGGTGTCCTGTAGAGTATAATGCTGTTTCTCATAATAATCTGTATTATTGTACGCAATGTCTGTGACTGACAAAAATGGAAATTTAAATCCCTTTTAAATGCCGCCACACACGTGTGTGGAAAATCACTGTTTTATAAATATTCCCACTTTTATGTCAATTCTTCTGATTGCTCAAGCTGTTTTAATTCACTTCTGCCTGGTGGTGGGTTCGTTACCATTTTAGTTTTACTTTACATTGATTAGAAAGATGATAAAATTGATTCTTCAGATGCATAGTTGAGCTCTTCCTTTATTTCAGGGGAAAAAGGTAAAGTGTAATGTGTGTGACTTCTGAACTTAGGAAATGTAATTTATTGCATAACATTTTGAAAATATCTTCTTGATTATGAAGATCAAAATAATAGATTACATGAAGTGTTGTTAAATTCTGTCTTTAATCTTATGGATTGATGCGATGTTGCTTTTAGAAATTTTGAAGATCAAAGAGCACTATTTTTAGAGTTTACCTTTAAGATACATTTCTCTTTTCAGTTATTTGGCTGATTACATTTTCCACATCCATAGAGGTTTTTGGTTTTTTTTTTAAATCATGACATAGTTACTGATTTGTCTGAGTGCACCAATATTTAAAAAAAAAAAAACTAGTACAATTTTTTTAATAATACAAAAAAAGATGCAACTTTACTTATGTGAGTAAAAGTGAAATATGTTAATAATATTCCCAAAGAACTCTTTTCTCGCCAAAACCTGTCAAGTGAATTTACTAAAACTAAGGAAAAGAAATTTATACAATATGTCTTATTTCATCTGTTGCATTCCCTCTGGATGTTTGCTTGTCTTATAAGTGGACTATGTCTTTGAAACAATTTAGCCATACCCACTTAAGAGCTAGGATCTAAAGTCCATGTGGAATGGAAAAACTTATGTGACATCATTTCATTTTCAACTTTGATTAGTGTTCTCAAATATTAGGTCAATGTGTGTGTGTGTTTGTGTGTGTGTGTGTGTGTGTGTGTGTGAATAGGTGGTAGGACCAGTGTACTGGAGGTTCTTTGGGGTTCACAAAGAAGTAATTTGGCCCCATTAGTTCTACCAGTTCAGGTCTAACACAGCTCAGATCCTACAATCCTGCCTGGAGCAATGATGGATGATTCCCTGAGCAAGCCTGGGACCTTCCACTTACCTCTGACTATGCAGCACCTGCTCCTGGAGAGGGTGCAGGATGCCTCTACAGCTTGTCCAACTCTTCACCCTGCAGCAGCTTTGTAAGGGGCACCAGTATAAAGAAGCATGGCAGTTCTGGTCATGTTTTAATGCCTTGTAATTCGTTTGGTATTACATTTAAGGTCATGGACTCTTTCAAAAACCTAAATGAAGCTATGGGCATCATCACATGACCACCTTGATATGGACTCACAGAGTTACAAAACTCTGCATACAAATTCAGGGCTACTCAACAAGTGGGGAATCCCTTCTGTGGTCCCTGGGAAACCCAGATTGGGAACTTCTGTTTTAAAGGTCTGCTTAAATAAAATAAAGGAAAAATATAATTTGAATGTAAAGAAATGGTGTCATTTAGAATTTTAAAGTACTTTGATGAGATAGAACTTCCTTCTCTAAAAGGAACTACTTGAAATTAAAAGATAATTTTTGAACTACTTCCAATTAGCTCAAGAAATACACATTCAGATAACAGAGTACAAAACAAAGATGCATAAGGGTATATAAGATGTTCAGAATTCAACTCAGTGGATAGTTTAAAGCTAAATAGTAAGGAGAAAAGAAAATGGGAAGCATTGATATTTAGAAATTAGGTGTGTTCCTACTGAAGTGTGGTTTCTGGGTATTCAGAGTGTCATTTTTCTAGCTGACTGTCCAATTGTAGTCAATAAGAAGCAGCTATCAGTGAAAAGAAGATGTAGTATGTAATCAATAGGAAGTGGGTATCAGTGAAAACAGGGTGTAGTATGTGGTGTACAGTGGAATCTAGAGTAAGACAGAGTTAAAATTTCATCCACCAGAAACTAGCTTATACCCCAGGGCTAAATACTGAACCTCAGTAAGCCTTAGTTTCTTAACCTATAAAATGGGGATAATAATAGTCCCACCTCATGGGACTCTTAAGAATTCAATGAGCTAATGCCTCTGAAGTGCTTCAGAGGAATCAGGTAGCTAGTAAGAGTTTACTCAATGGTAATGGCCAATCTTGATTTAAATTGTTTTTAAAAATTTAACCTAATTATATATTCCAGGGATAGTATTTATTTTTCCTAGCTATAACCTTTAAGTTGGGATCTTAAAGATTTTAGCATTTACAAGCCAAGTCAGTAAAAAGGACTGTGCCAAAGAAATGGGATCAAATGCCTTTTACCTCTGGGTCTCTGCAGGCATGTGAGTCTTGGTCACTGATGGCCAAAATTCATCTTTTTTAGTAACTGTCCAGAGTTTTATATAAAAGTACTTTCTGTCTATTGGATAAAAGACTCCTGGGTTTTCCAGCCCCGTATTAATTATTATTTGTAAATTCATACAATTTAAACTCTGCTGGCAAACTTAGCGTGTGGGACCAAGCCCCAAAATTAGGAATTTTAACCATCCATTCTCACAGCGAAGGCAGCTTGGCAGAGGCTACAGTCTTAGCCAGTCACTATGTCACTGATCTAAAACACAGGAAAGCAAAGATTTTAATAACAGAAGTCCAGCACATACCACCAAATTATTTAGCTCTCAGCATTATTGAGGGGAGGACTTCAAAAGTTGTAATCTTTCCATTAGCCTATCGTAAAAATCAATTGATCCCAGCATTTTCTATGTTTAACATAAAAATATATCCTTGTGTATGTGCATGGTAATATTATGTAGTAAAAGTTTTGGTTTGCTAAAGCTGCCAGAACGCAATTGTGATGGTTAGGGTCATATGTCAACTTGGCCACGTAATGGCGCCCAGTTGTCCGGTCGAGGAAGCACTGGCTAAATTGTTACTGTAAGGACATTTCATGGACTTGCATCATACAAAGTTGATTATAATTATGGCTAATTACATCCACAATCAACGAAGGAGAGTGTCTTCAGCAGTCAGAAAATTTTCATCTGTCAGTTGAAGGCTTTAGAAGGAGAGGTAGTGACTTCAGCAATCAGAAGAGAGAATTTCCTTCTTTATTTCAGTCAGCCAGCTTCTCCTAGGGAATACATTGAAAACCTTCGTTGGAGTTCCCAACTTGCAGCCTGCCCCACAGAATTTGGACTTCTGTATCCTCACAGTTGTGCGAGACATTTTTGTAGAATCTTATAATATTTACAGATATCTCCTATTGGTTCTGTTTCCCTAGAGACCCCTGACTAATACAGCAATATACCTGAAATAGGCTGGCTTTTAACAGCAGGGATTTATTAGCTTACGAATCCATGGTTCTGAGGCTGTGAAAATGTCCCACTTCAGGCATCGACAAGACAATACCTTCTCTGAAGACTGGTTACCGGCAGGCTTGAGGTCCTCAGTCAGATAGCAAGACATCTGCTGGCCCTTTTCTCCCGGGTTTCATTCCTTCAGCATCCAGCTTATTTGTTGGTGGTGTTTTCTCTAAACTTCTCTGGGTATTTCTCTCTACTTCATCTCTTAGCTTCTGTATGTGTTTTATACATGTATAAAGATTCCAGCAAGATATTCAAGACCCACCCTAAATGAAGCGGGTCACATCTCAATTGAAATAACCTAATCAAAAGTCCCACCCACAAGAGATTTACCCCACAGGAATGGACTAAATTTAAGAACATGATTTGGGGGTGTGTATGTAGATAACAGCTTCAAACTACCACAGTAAAGAAAAATGTAGTTAATTAAAATTTCCCAGTTATTCTTGGTTGTGCTAAAAACGAGAACTCTAAAAATGGCCTTGAAATCGTATTGCTAGTAAAAGCTAGAGAAATGCAATTTCAATCAACAGTATGGAATTATTTATAAATTACTTTGATGTTTTTCAGACATGGAGTATAAAACCATTTAAGACCTCTACTATCTCTAAAATTGCATCATCTTTAAATTAATACAATGATAACAAAAAGCTGTACTCCTGTATTATAGCAGTTGCCGTATTGGATTACTCCTTTTCTGCCTCTCTTTTTATACCACAGTGTAGTGCAAAGAGGATCATAATTTTGAAAACATTAAACAAATATATTTTATTCCTGGTGAACCCTGAGCTCCTAGGATTGTTGGTTTTTCTTAAGAGTTCTTATTGTTAGAACAACCTAAAAGAGCAACTGCAAAATGGCAGTTAATAATTATTTTTGTTAACAAATTAAAATATATGGCAACCAGTTAAATTTGAATTTCAAATAATTAATGAATAAGTTTTCGTATACTATGTTTCATGCAATATTTGGGATATACTTATCCTAAAAAATATATTCATTGTTCATCTGAAATTAAAATTTAGCTCGGAGTTCCGTGTTTTGTCTGGAAACTCTACCAGCTTCCCCTGGTTATCCTGTCTTCTGACCCCCAGAGCCATTGTAGCCAAGGCAACCAGTTATTCCCAGGGAGAGGGAACCAGGAACCAAAAGGACAGCACTGCTCAGCTTTTGAGTCTTGAAACAGAGATTTAAAGTTGTTTAGCTAAATACGGGTTTATAAGCAAGGCCCTTTGTTTTCCTAAGCCAGGCTGCATTGGGTGTTGAAGGAAGAAGGCTTATGGGACCAACCCCCAACTACACCTTGGAGGTTAAGCAGAGAGCAGAGAAGGATCCAGATATAACATAGAGTCAGATTTCCTGGATTTAGGAAGGAAGAGAGAAGATCAGGCAGCAGTCAGAAAGTTAAGAAATTTGCAGGCAGCGAGTCGGAGGTTGAGCTGTTACGTGGGACCCCAGCACTTTAGATTCAGCCAGCATGGGTAGGAGTTCGGATATATTTTAGTTTGCTAAAGCAGCTGAAATGCAGATCCCCCAAAATGGTTTTGGCTTTTACAGTGGGGAATTTTCAGTTTAAAAACATACAGTTCTGAGGCTGTAAAAATGTCTAGATCAAGGCATCATCAAGATGATATCTTCTTCCTGAAGACCAGTTACCGGTGACCCGGGACTCCTCTGTCATGTGGTAAGATGCATGGCGATGTCTACTGGTTGCTCCCATCTCTTCCAGATTTTGTGGCTCCCAGCTTCTGGCTCCAATGGCTTCTTGTCTGTTTCTGTGGCTTTCTCTCTGTGTTCTCTCTGTGTCCTTCTGTCTCACCTTTTGTCCTTTCTCTCTGTCTTCCATCCTCTTATAAAGGACTCCAGTAAGAGGATTAAGAACCACTGAGGCATGCATCAACTGAAATAACCTAATCAAAAGATCCACCACCCCACCCCTCAGTAGGTCTAAACCCACAGAAATGGATTAGCCTTAAGAACATGATTTTCTGGGATACATACAGCTTCAGACCATCACAGAATATGCGAATCTCCAGAAGGGGTTGGTGGCTATGTTCCATTTGGGATTCTGGGAAGAGACATCTTTCCTGGAACCAGCACCAAGGGAATCGAGTAAGAAGCAGCAGGGCATGGTTCCAGGGAAAGGAGCCGAAAGTTCCCCTGCCCTTGTCCTCCTCAGCCTGCACTTCACAAGCAGGAATTCCAGACATTTTCACAGTGTCCCTGCAGAAAGACCCGGAGTGTAGGGGCTTGGAGTGGGCCAGGGAGCTCAGGACCAGGAAGGCTGAGTGCTTGCAGTACTTGTCAGTGGAATTCTTGAAAAGACTAGGCAGCAGCTGGGCCAAGGTTGGGGGTCCTCAGTGGCCAGCCAGCACCTGAGGAAGACCCTGGAAGCTTTTCCATTCCTGATGGCACAGAGCCTCCTCAGGAGAAGGAAGGAGGAGTGAGGGGAGAAATTCAAACCCATCTGTGATAGAGATGGAAAGCTGACATACCTGTAGAAGATGAATCTAACTGAAAAAATCACTAGATTCTCAACAGGATGGAAGTGTCAGGGTCAAGCAAACAGAAACTCATGAACAAATGGGAGTTGAGTTAGAAAGAGTCACATCTCTGCTGTGAGGACGGGCTGTGTTTAGATTTCAGTACACTGTAGCTGGATAAAGCAAGAGCTACAAGAGCTGTAAACCACAAGTATTTCTGGGGCACCAGAATTTTCCACAGGGAGGAGGAGCTTAAGTAGATTTTGCTGGTGCTTTAAAATGAAGGTAAACATATTTGGGAAGACAACATATCACAAGCAGAAACTTATTAGAAAATGTACTGAAGATGTGAAAAAGGCAAGTTGTCCAAAGCGGAATTCTGTGTATGTGTGCATGCGCGTGTGTGTATCACAGAGGGAGCCTTCTGGGAGAAGTCACAGGGGACAATCAGAGAGAAGGGAAGGGAGTTTTTGTTTTTGAAAGGATAGGACAACTCTTCAGGTCTGATGAAGGAGATTGACAGCATCAGAATGGAGTTGTAGGAAGATTGCAGCGATTATAACATGTAGGATGGAGTGAAGGATGGCTCCGCGAGCTGTCACGGAAGATGACTTGGCAATTTCAAGCTTTGGAAAACAGTATTATAAATAGAAATATGAAGGCAGAAGGAGAAACTCAGTTCTAGGAGAAGATAAGGCTTCCCCGTGGGCCCGTCAAATATGATACGGCAGTTCGCTCAGCCAGCTAGTACTTTTGAGTGCTTGTTAGCTCTCAAGCCTGTGCTTAGGTGTTGGAAGCAGGCAGGCTCCAGGAAGAGGGACACTGTTCAGGTTGAGTTTGGCTCATTTCTCCCTTGCCACTTCCTGGCACAGGGCCTCGCCCATTGGAAGGGCTCAGATGGGTTTTAGAGAGTGAACAGGCAGTGGTTCACATGAATGGAAAGGTCTGAGCACGTGGAAATGCTGCCTGGATTTGAATCAATATTGCATCAGTTTGCATCAGTCGCTTCTGATTGCTTTTGCCTTGAACGGAGCAAAATTTATTTTTGAAAATAAAAATAAAACCAAAACACGTTTTAAAAACTAATGTGAATATAGCGAGTGTGTGATTGGTGGAGCCGAGAGTGAGGGAAAATATGTTCCCTAAACAGGGATGGCAAACTATAGTCCATGAACTATGCCCACCACCTGTTTTTGCAAATAAAGTTTTATTGGAACGCAGCCGTAGCCATTTGTTTATATAATGTCTGTGGCTGCTTTGGGGCTACAACAAAGATATCCCACAAAGTCTAAAATATTTACTTGTTTGATCCTTTACAGAAGTAGTTTGCCATCCCCTGATTGTAACCAATATTTAATATTCTAAGAACAGGTTTGCAAATGCTGTAGACTAATAGCTTGCTTTAAAAAAATGTAATTGTAATCTAAGCAGCCGCTTACTCTGCTTAGGGATATGATCTAAAACGCTAATTATACAACATCCTACATATAGTAATTAAAGCAAGGGCTTTATTAGGCAGCACTCTGAGTCTAATACCAGTAACTGTGCTTAAAAGTAATAAAGCCCATTTATTCTGAAAATCTTCTGTAATTCACACTTTTTACATCACTATACCAAACTACTGAGGTTTCCTAATGGAGCCAAGATTTTTTTCCTGGAAAATTGCTTAGTGAGCACCAATTCAAATGAGCATAAAATGATCCCATTAGACAATGAATTAATATAATGCACATCATTAGTAGTGAGAATATTAAGGAATAAAGGCAGTCCTTAACTAATGGAGAGCCACTCATCCCCTTGGCCCCTAGTGGTTTTTTTTACAACATATCTGTCTTAGTTTGGCAGGGCTACTTTAACAAACTACCACACACTACTTGCTTAAAAAAAGAGAAATTTATTATCTCATCATTCTGGGGCCTAGATGCCCAAAATCAAATTGTCAGCAAGGCCTCCCTTACAGAGGAAAACACATCCCTGCCTCTCTCTTGGCCTCTGGTGGTGGTCAGCAACCCCTGTCATTCCTTGGCTTGTGACGTAACTCAGTGTCTGCCTCTGTCTTATGGACAGTGTCCAAATTCCCTTCCTTATGTGGACACCAGTTCTATTGCTCGAAGCCCTGCCCAATGCAGTTTGGCCTCATCTTAACTAATCACATTTGCCAAGGTTCTTGTTTACAAATCTGTTCACATTCAATGGACTGGACATCAGGGCTTCACCATGCTATTTGAGGGGACACGATACAGTCCCTGACAGTGTCTTCAAAATGGGTCTCACATGCCCCGTCACATGCTGGAAATAAGGAGTTTTCTTCTTCACCTGTGGCCCCACTATTTCACGCTGCACATGCACGCATGTGCACACACACATGCTCACACACACACACACACACACACACACCCTTTGCAGTTTGGGCATTATCTCAGAGGCATGGACGTCTTATCTATCTTACTTATCTACTGTTATCTACACTCTTATCTACATTCACTTCCCTACTCACTCCCTCATAACTAACTCAAGAGCAGAGAAAAAAAGGATAAAAATATCTCTGGATGTGAACTGTGGAAAGAATTTCTATAGCCATTTGACCTCAGAGTTAATAAAGGACTCTGAAACCTGTTCAGAAAAAAAGCACTGGGATCACACCCAGCAAAGTGTCTTCTTTGACCTAACCATGCGGCCTCTGCAAGGACCATTCCAGATGACAGTGTTCCCTTCATGTGGACCTTCTATGACATTTGCTGGAACTCAATGTCCAGGCCCCAGAGCAGAGCCCTGCACTCTCACGCTGAGCATTCTCACAGAATGGCACACAAGGTGGGAACACAGTCCTTGGAAGGTTGGCCTCCTCTGTTTTGAGAAAGAAGAGGGGATTGTAGGATCTTATGTCAAACTTGTCTCTCTGTGCCTTTTCCTTTGGGCACAATTCAAGCTAAGCCTTTGAGTCATTTTGGCATTTTGACTCAACAACACGATAATATAGCAAAGCATCAAACATGCCTGTGCATATGTGCATATAAAAGTGAATCCGTGATATTGTAAAGATACCTGTGCCTTTCCTAATAGGGACCCGAGGTGAGGCTGTGAATTGTGAAAAGACAGCAGATCAAGAATGCAAACATTCTTTCTGTTTCCAAGGCAACAGACTAACAGATAGCTTGATTCTTAACTCCAATGGATGAGCTGATGCAACCGGTGTATTTTCAATTAGAAAATGCCTATAGGAAAACAGAAAGCCCTGAGTCCACTCCACGCTGGCCCCAAGATGCCTGTTTTCCTAATAGTCTGCCCAAAGGATGTCCTCTGGCAACCTTGATGGATGTGTCTTCCAGTTTCTGATTTGTGGCTGAAAAAAAAAATTTATACAGGGTGCAAAAATACTACCTTGATTTGCCTGTGCCAATTGCCAGCACAAACACCACAAACTAGTGTTGGCTTAAACAACTGGAACGTATTGCTGCACAATTTAGGAGACTAGAAGTCTTGCTTCCTCCAGGATCGGTTGCATTCTAGTGCTAGTTTGCTCCAGTCCTTGGGGTGCCTTGGCCTGTGTCTCTGCTTCTTGTCACATGCCCACGTCCTCTTCTTCCTAGCATCAGTGATTTCCCAGTTCTTTTTATGAGCCCTTTGGTAATTCAGATTGAGTCCCACACCTTAACAAAAAATAACCACTTCCAGAGGGCTGTTTACACTGGGTTCACACCCAAAGAGATGTAAATTAAGATTAAGAACCTGCGTTTGTGGGGTACATAATTCAACCTAGCTCAAATATAGAGATAAAATAGTAGCTGTATAAAATTCAGCATCCTACAAATTGTACGTGGTTGGTTCTGACACCTTGCTAAATTGGTTTATTTATTCTTGAGAAAATATGCTGATGGGGGAAGAGGACAAAGAGCCATACATTGCCCCTGGGGAATCAGAAAGCTTCAGGTAGGACAGCGTTTCGGCTGAGCCTTGAAGGATGGGTATAGTTTGGTGTGCAGAGAGGTAAGGAAGGCAACATGGCAGACATGAGGTAAGGAAAGGAGGTCTGTGGTCTTGGAGGAGGAGCTGTGCAAGGAGGGTGCTGGGGGCAGGTGGTGGTGGAATGGCATAGGACAGCTAGGATTGGGAACAGCGCTGAGGTTTTAGAGATTGGCATTGTTGGAAACTGGGGCATTTTCCTGCATGCAGAGTGATAGCAGAGTTCTGTTAATAATTAAGAGCAGGTTGGATTAGAGAAGAAGAAGAGGAGGGAAAGAAGCCGTTCTGTAATTCAGCATAACAAATATTTATCAAAAACAACCATTTGCTCAAATCTACCCTCCAAATATATCCAAAATCCTTTCATTTGTCTTTTCCTACACCTCTCTGTCCCTGTTCCAAGTTGACATCATCTCCTACCTGTACCGTTGTGATTGCCTTCTAATAATTGTCTTCTCCTCACTTCTGATCTTGCTTCCTTCTAATCCATTGAAACAGCAGAGGGAAAGTACACATTTCAGTTCTGACAGTCAGCATGCCATTCCCCTGCCTTCCCGTTTCCCTTAGGAAATCCTCTAAGACCCTGTGTGAGCCAGCCCTGCCTACCCCTCATCTCACCCTCACCAACTCATCACCCTGCGCTTTGTACATCATGAGGCAGCCACAAGGGCCTCCTTCAGACACTCAATTGGGCCACTCCTGAGTCTACCTCAGGGCCTTCTCGCTCAACCAACTCGGACTCATCTCTTACATCTGCTTGGAGAGCAAGTGCTTGATCCTCCCTCCACCCAGCCCACCTCCGCCAGGTGCTTTACCTGAAGCCCACGTGGCATCCTTTACCCTTTCCTTCTCTACACTGAGCTCTGCATTAAGATGAGTGTGCTCGGGTGGTTGTCTGGCTTTGCACAGCAACATTATCACCTAATTCTGGCTAAAGAAACAGACTCTGAGAAAATCCTTGTGGAAGGGAAGAAGTAGGAAAGAGGCTGCTAAGTGTGATAAATGAGATGAGAGTCACCTACAGAAGGCTTCCCAGAGGAAATGCTGGGGAGGCAGAAACACTATTCTAGGTGAAAGCTAGGCAGCCTGCCCTGGAGCATTGGAAGTGGAGTGTGTCAGTTTGAAGCTGTTATATACCCCAGAAGAGCCATGTCCTTTTTCCACAGCAATCTTGTGGGGACAGCCATGTTTCTTTTAATCCTGATTCAGTTTTGTGGGGTGGAAACTTTGGATTGTTTCCATGGAGATTGACCCACCCAGTTGTGGGTGTGGCCTTTTGATTAGATGGAGATGTGACCTGCCCATTCGAGATGGGTCTTTTTTTTTTTTAACATGGGCAGGCACCAGGAATCGAACCCGGGTCCTCGGGCACAGCAGGCAAGCGTTCTTACCTGCTGAGCCACCGTGGCCCTCGAGATGGGTCTTGATTAGTCTACTGAAGTTCTTAAAAAGGGAAACATTTAGGAGAAAGCTCAGAGCCAAGAGACCCAGACATTTGGAGATGCAGAAAGAAAATGCCCCCAGGGAATCTGTTTGAACCCAGAAGCCAAAGGACCAGCAGATGCCAGCCATGTGCCTTCCAAGCTAACAGAGGTGTTCTGGACCCATTGGCCTTTCTTGAGTCAAGGTAATCTCTGGATGCCTTAGTTGGGACTTTTTTATGGCCTTAGAACTGTAAACTTGTAACTTAATGAATTCCCTGTTTAAAAGCCATTCCATCTCTGGTATAGTGCATTCTGGCAACTTTACCAAACTAATTCATGGAAGGAAGAAGGGAGCAGAGAAGCCACGTGATTCTGGGGAATGCACTTGAGTGCTCTGGGCTCTGGACTACTCAAGCCTCTAACAAGGACGATAATAATAGGACCTACCCCATCAGGCTGTTAGGAAGATTAAAGGAAGTGGTGTTTGAACAGCACTCAGAGCACTGCCTTGTATATAGTAAGAGCTGTATCAGTGTGTGGCAAATAAATCATCAGTTCTGAAAAGGAGCAAATGAGAGAGGGAGAAAGAGAGACAGAGAGGAAAGTAGCTGGGGAAAATAATAACAGGGGCTAGAGATGCTTCTAAGACAGCTAACTAGTGGGCCAATGGACCAGGATGCCAAGATTCATCTACTTGTCATACAACATTTCACAAAGTATTTTAACAAGGGATTAATCCTCAACAACCCATATATCAGGCATCATCATGACCCCCATTGGAAAATGGAGAACACTGGGATTCAAGGTATTCTAAGTAATTAACCTGAGATTACTATGCAAGTTGGAAAGGGAATACAAAGTCAAGTAGGTTTCCCAACCCAAAGTCCATCCTAGTGGTGGAAATCCAGAAGCATCAGAAGTGCTGCATCCTGGACTATGTTCCTGATAAAAAAGAAGTAGGAGTGATTTTTAAGGAGGCTGGAGTAGTAGTAATTTTAAGAATGGCTAACATTCGTGGAATGCTCATATTTTGCAGGCATGCCTGTAAGTATGCTCCATCTCTTATATCACTAAAGGCTCACCACAGTCCAGCTAAAGTAGTAGTTTCACCATCTGTGTTTGTAGAAGGCTGAGTTGGAAGCCTGGCCATTGAGTGACCTGCCCATGTTGTGGGGAGGGACATGGAATTTGGCAAGGTGGTCTGCCTCCAGAGCCTACGCTTGTCACCACCATGCCAGCCACTCCTCCTGGGCTCCAGGAGCAAATAATACCAAAAAGACGAATTGATAAAGGATGTAGCTTTATCCTGAGATCAAGAGCAATAGATGTTCTACCCATCCAAATCTCAATCTGTATCTGTAATACTAAGTGGATGTTCAGTACAGCTGTATTTCTGAGAACCTACTAAGTGTCAGGTAGTAGACTAAGCACTTCATGGAAAAGAAATAGATGTGTAGTGAAACCAAGGTCTCAAGGTGTTCACGCTCTTGAAGAGAAAGGACACGTGAAGCAATCACGTATTGCCCAGAGGTGGAACCGCTCCCATAGAAACGTGCCATGCCATATGCTGGTTAAGCCAAAATGCTGGTTAAGATGGTTCAATGTCCAGCTGTCCATGCAGGTGTCTATACTCAGGTCCCACTTTTGGGCCACCAGGGAGAGGAAGAGGGAAGGGGATTTCCAGGAGGAGCAAGGGCACCTGAAATGGCTCTACTCTTCCCAACTTCCCTCCCCGGCTCTGAAACTGCCAGGTGCTGCCTTGTGATACAGGCGGCAGGTACTGGGCATGTCTTCATGCTCCATTCACGCAGGAGTTGGCTTCCCACCCCTCTGCTGTCAGCAATCAGAGGCTGCTTCCCAGAGCTGGAAGCAGCAGCCACAACTCACATGGTGACATGGTGACACTTCAGCTTGGTTTCTTCTCCTTCAACTGTGTTTAGAGTGCGCGGGAAATATAATCAGAGAACTTGGGAAGGCCTCTTTGTCCTTTGCCGCCTTTCTTGAAGTTATCCTCAAGCTGGTGAGCTCAATTCTTGATCTCACCTACAGTATTCAGGAATTTGTTGAGTGCCTGGAGCCTTGCCCCTAACGAGAGTGGGCACCTTTCCCTTTCCCTCTTCCATGGCCCCATGCCTAGGAATGCCCCTCTTTTACACATGGACTGTGAGAGAACAGCTTTCCTTGCTGGAAGAAAGCACAGAGCCCTCCAAGATTTCAGCTAAGAGGACACTTCCCAGGAAAGAACTGTCTCCATGTCGGGGGAGGCTCTGAAAACAATTCCCTCTCTTTTTTACCCCATTTTCCCTTCTCCCTGAGGTCTGTCTCTCCCATTGGGGGTGTCTCCCATATTCAGGAATGTCCTACTTACCCTGAGTAATGCAGCCTGAAGAGACAGGAAAACTTCAGAGGAAAAGAATTATATCGAAAACAATGGAGAACAGATTCCAGTAAATTACAAAGAGAACTCCAGAAACACAGGTGAATTAGAGTGCGGATTCTGATTTGACAGTTATCTAATTCTCTTACCATTCTCAGCAACAAGTGGTCTGAGGCTCAAGCTTCCCAGTACCTGTGGGGTCTTCCACAAGTCTCTCCGAGGGTCATCCCTGCCCTCCCTTGATGTTCCCACTTTTCTGGAGGACACAATATAGCCATTCAAGTTGGAACCATCCCAGAATAAAAAGCGAAGTAGGAAGGGTCAGCGTGTTGCAGGAAAAGGGTCACTTCCAAAGCATTGAGGAAAGGAAAAGTTAGTACATCTGAGTTTCCAAGGAATGAAAGCTTTTGTTATCCCACAGAGAAAGAGGGAGCAAAAATGGGTAAATAGTCAATGCTTGGAAATAGAATGTGTGGCATTAATCTAAAAATGGGTATTTTTGTATTAAAACAAAAAGTATGTTTTAAACCACTGCCTGCTTGCTAACTGTCCTTATTGTAATCCTGAGAAAATATTTAAAATTAAAATCCCTTCTTTCTCAACAATGAATAATCAGGAAAAAATACTGAATGCCATTGTATGGGGGTATTGGAAAGGAAGAGGAGGAAAGATTGTAAAGTTTGAGAAAGTCCTTCACAATTTATATTAAATTTCTAGAATAATGATTCCAGCCCTTTGCAGTCCACACTTCACCCCATGATCTTGGAACCACATGTTTAGGGATCAATTTTATCCTAGTTCATTTCACCCACACCAGTTTTGGGTATCAGAGCTATTTCCTGGATACTGGACCATAAAATAAGGAAACGGAAGACAGATCCCAGAGGATCGCATACTGAGATGTGAAGTTCTGTTAGCTCTGTTCTGTTTTCTCTCCACCACCAGCACATATTACTTGCTCTCATCCCACTGGTAGGTCCTGCTGCAGGCCCCAAAGTGACATTGCAAGCTTGCAGCCTCCCTTCCTACTTTCCCTTCCTGAAAGTCTGAGTTCTGGAGGGTATGCAACTGCATGCTGGGCTTAGAGAAGAGGAGCAGCTGAGCAGACAACGGGGAGGGGTGAGGCTTGCAGATAACACACAGGATGCCCTGCTAAGCTTGATTTTCAGGTAAAAGTGAATAATATTTTAGTGTCAGTATGTCTCAATATTGCATGGAACATGCTATACTAAAAATATGTGTGTACTTGTTTTATCTGAAATGCAATTTTTTTTTTGCAAATTTAACTGGACATTCTGTAATTTTATGAATTGTTTGTTTAGAGCAATTGTCAGTAGCAGAAAACCATACATAAAGTACAGAGTTCCCATAGACATCCCAAGTGCCAAAATAGTTTTACCTATTTTTAACATTTTGCATTAATGTGGTGCCTTTTATCAAAAGAAACTGAGTCACCAATAATAATCGAGAATCAATACAGTGGGTTTATTTTGAAAGAGAAATTGCTGGAGCAGGGAGAGCTCAAACCAAAGTAAGAACCTCAAAATAGGAAGTTACAACGGCTTATAAAGGCAAATGAGAGATTTCCAAAGGAGAAATTGCCTTAATTTGTTGACATTTAGGTTCCTTATTACAAAGAAGGGTCTTCTTACAAAGGAGGCAGTCTTCGCAGATTAGTTATTACAGTGTATTTATCTATTTCTGATAGCTTATCTCTACTGAACCAAAATCAGTTTATTTCAAATTGTTGCTTAAACAGCAGCTTTTGCACAGTACAGTCAGGATTTTTGGAAAGTCCCCACTTTTATTTTTAACTCTTTAGAAAGTTCTTGTCACTTCTCAGAAAGGGGGTTGCTCCAACACTAATGTAGACACTGATTTGTTTTACTTAACACTTTGTTACAATTGATGAAACAGTATTATTATAATTACTATATTAACTACAGTCCACAGTTTACATTAGGGTTCACTCTTTGTGTTGTGCAATCTTATGTTTTTAAAAAATTTTATTCTGCAGCTTCAGTAGCAAAGGTCAACAGATAAAAGGACAAGTATTGTCTTAGTCTCATTAGGAAAGTAGCTTTGGCCTTGGAGACTGCCTGAAAGGAATCCAGGGGTTCCTAGATCAAACTGTAAGAACAGCTGCCTTACTAGCAGCCCTAGTCTCTGCCCAGTTCAATCAGTGCTTCGGTATGCAAGGATCAGTTTGTAAAACAGCTCACAACTCTGCCCTAGGTAATAGTAATTTTTTAAAAGCAGTGCACATTTCTTTGAGTAATGTTTACCTGTGGTTAATGCTTAAAGAAAATGCACTTAGGTTTTGTCTTCATTAGTTTACATAATTCCAGTCTTTGAAACGGCCGAGACGTATTTGGGCTGTTGAATGCTTTTCCATTCAGTTGCTCACTACATATTAAAAATAAATTAAAAGTTTGAAACGTTTTCAAAATTTAATTTTCATTCTTTGTGCACTGTGTGACGCTGTAATTTTAATTTCTTTTAGCAATAGTAATATTGCTGTTGCTAAAAGAAATGTTAGCATTATGAAAGAAACAGGAAAAGTGTGCAGCCAAGCATTTTGGATTTGCTTATGCGTCATTTTATTTTAAATAACTCCTCTGATAAATTAGATAAAAATAAGGTCTCTTTAGAACCTTTTTGTGAACATGGTCTTGTCTGAAATCAAATGTACTATTATACTCAAGATTCTATTTCTAAGGAGAACCTTGAAGGATGTCTCAAGTGGACACCGCATGTTATGGTGCAGGGGAGCTTTGCAAGGGCCCCCTTTAGAGCCTTGTCCCAGCTGGGAAAGGTGTTAGGCCAGGTGTCCCAGAGGCCGGGAGTGGAGTGGGTATGCTTGGGCTTTCAATTCACAGGCATTTTGGTTTGCTCTGTTGTTATTATCTGGGTGACCGTGCACAAAGTACATACTTTTTCTAAGCCTTTGTTTTGCCACTGTGAAATGGAATACTAATTATATGAACCTCTAGCTCCAGATGACTCCAGGGCTCTTCTGACAATGAAATGACTAAATTTGAAAAGGTATTAGCACATTGTCCGGTACTTAGAAAACGTAAAGGTAAATGCCTTAGCTTCCTAGAGCTCCCTCTACAAAGTACCATGAACTGGGTGACTTAACACAACTGGAATCTACTGTGTCACCATTCTGGAAGGTAAGGTGTCGGCAAGGCCATGCTCCCTCTGAAGACTGTAGGGACCAGTGTATTCCCTCCTGGTTTGGTGGGGCTTGCTTGCAATCCCTGGCACCTCTGCCTGAAAATGTCCAAATTACCCCTTCATATAGGGACACCAGGCATAGTGGATGAAAGGTCTGCCATACTTGCCATCTGTATGGTAATCCTTTGAAAGGATTTTTGTATTGTAGAAAAGCCATGTTTTAATCCTAATAAATTTTATGGGAGCAACCATTTCTCTTAATCCCTATTCAGTACTATGCATTGGAAACTTGATTGGCTTATCATCACAGAGATGTGACTCAATCAATTGTGGGTATTAAACTTGATTAGACGGAGATGTGACTCCACCCATTAGTTTACTGGGATCCTACAAAAGAGGAGACATTTTGGGGAGAGAATGCCTTTTGAGAACAGTGAGAAAGCTATGGCAGAGCTGAGCAGAGCCACATAGTCTCCCAGCTAGTGACCTTTGGAGATTCTGGGAGAGCAGAGAAGGATGACAGAATGACAAGAGCCATGAAACAGTCCACCAGCCAATGGCCCTTGGAGATGAAGGAAAATGCCCCTGGGGGAGCTTCATGAAGCAAGAGGCCTGAAGAGGAAGCTAGAAGATGATGCTGTGTTTGCCATGTGCCTTTCCAGATAAGAGAGAAACCCTGATCATCTTTGTCATGTGTCTTTTCACTTGAGAGAGAAACTCTGAACTTCATCGGCCTCCTTGACTCAAGGTATCATTCCCTGGATGCGTTAGATGGACATTTCTATAGACTTGCTTTTGGACATTTCCATGGCCTTAGAACTGTAAACTAGAAACATAGTAAATTCCCCTTTTAAAAAGCCATTCTGTTTCTGGTATATTGCATTCCAAGAGATAGCAAACTGGAACAATCTGTAACAACCCTAATTCCAAATAAATCCACATTCTGAGGTTTGAGGATTAGGACTTCAGGATGTCTCTTGGGGGACACAATCCAACTCATAACAGTAAACTTTGGATATTGTTGTCTTGTTGAATATGTTGTTGTCTGACAACTCAGCTCTGAAATGATGAACAGGAGAGGTTGAAATTAAGGACCATCGCATGGTTTCTAGTTTTGACAGCTGGAAAAATACAGAGGCTGACATGAACTGAGATAGAAACTCAAAAGGAGGAACGGGGTCTGTGGGGAGGATGGGGAGGATGTGGATTGTTCTTTTTCAATTTAAGGAAACTTTGTACATCTAGTTGGTATATTAAGTAAAAATGGTAGATGTAAATCTGAAGGAAAATGTGGTATTAGGATACGGTTTTGTAAATCATCAGAAAATAGGCACTGAAGCTGTCTCGTTTTATCAGGTATGTTACATACATGTGTTTTCATTCAGTTGGCAAACCCTTAACTGTCTACTTTACACCAGGTATTCAGGTGATTTTTCTTCCAAGTTATCAGCTGTGCATGAGAATTTGAAAGCTGAGGAGTCCCAAAGCTATAGGTAGGTATGTTTAGACAAAAAATGTAGAGACCTAGTGTGACAAGAACCACACGGGAATTCAAGAGATTCATCTGGAGGGGTAGTTTGGTGCCAGATTGAAGAAAGCCTTAATACCAAGATATAAAAAAAAAAACAAAAAAAGAAAACAAAAGCTTATTTTTTTTTCCCTAAAAGGCAATGGGAAGATATCAGGTTCTTCTTGAACAGGAAAATGGTGTGTGCAGGGCTGTATTTTGGGAAAGCTGATCTAAAAATAACTGAGTAGCAGATTGAGGACTTGAGGGATTAGATGCAGCAAACTCAGGAGATTATTAGATTCACCAACAGAAAAGTACGAAAATTTCTGACCAATGAATAGGAGAAAAGTTATGGAGGAAAATATGATGCTATTTGGAGACTGAAAGGACCATCACAATTTACTCCAAGACTCTTAGCCAGGGATAACAGGAACATGATGGCATCAATGTCAAAAATAAGGAGAGAGAAATCCAGAGGGGAAAGAAATTAGTAGGGCAAAGTGGCTCTCTGGCTTGGACCCCTGGCATTCAGTTGACAGTCAAGCGCCAATTAGAGGAACCCCCAAGACAGGGTGGGTCTGGGTTAGGAGAGAAGAGAATGTGATAGCATGTCTTTCCTTTCCACAGCCAGTGAACAAGCCATTCCACACTGGTAGCTAACCAATGCACTCTTCATTTTAGCTTCTCTTATGTGTCCAACCTCTCTCTCCCCAGCAGTTAACTTCCTCGGTGAAGACTCTTATGTAGGCTAAATGTTAATCCCACAGGACTCTGCTGAAATCAACAGTTTAATTAAACGTCTCAGAACCAGCTGCCACCGCAAGGCCTTTATTGGGAGTCCAGCATGCCTGCTTCACCATATTAAGTTAAAGAAGCGATAAGGTTACTTTCTGTTAAAACCAAAGGGTCTTTCAAAAAGTTTCAGATTTTGATTCATCTCTTTTAATGTAAAAGAGAAATGTGAGCATGAGACTCAGACCAAAGCACTGAGTCAGCCTCAGCAATCTTTGTCAAAGGACCAATAATGGGTGAAGCAGATGTTCTCGATGAAATGTATCCTTTTATATAATTCCTTTTTTTACCTTTATAAAAGCCGTCTGTGAAAGTCAATTATATATTAAATTCTGGATCATTTGTTCAGCTAACACCATGAAATTATGGGTGTTTGTCCATAAGAGGACATGTGTCTATGAATAACATATAAAATGGCAGCTATTAAAAATGATAAAGTAAGCAGTCGTTTTTATCAATGAAACCAAAAACGAATACAGAATGCACTGCTGTTGACAGGTAAGTAGCAAATCACAAGTCCTATAAAAACAACACCATCCCATGTGTGTGTTTAGTGACACTCTTCTTGTGCAAATAGCATCCTGTTAGGTACCTCCAAGGTAGTAGGTAGTTATAAAGAAAATCAAAACCCTGCTTTGTTCACAAAGAGCTTCTAATTTGATTCAGAATGCAAAGGCTTTTAAATGACTTAACAAGATTTACAAAGTCAGAGTGGCTCTGCACCCCTGTGTGGGGAATTGCTATGTTTAAATCATCAAAACTATATAAAAACAGAGATCATCTTTAGGAGGGCATAGTAGACACTGCTTAATTTCTGCATCCAGAAAACTACCTGCTTTTGTTCTGGAAAAATGTGTTTCCTCATGCTTCATCCATTTGGTTGCAGGGGCGCTGCCATCTTCTGAGGTTGCAAGGTCAGCGTGATTTTTCCAGAGGGGGTTCTTGCAATATTCTACCATTCCATCCCCAGCTGAGCCCACGAGAGCCCTTCCTGGGAGCTTTTGTACTTGGGACCAGAAAGAGTGATTGGCATTCATCTGTAGGGGTGAGGATATGAGAAAGTGGAGCTATGAGCGGCTTTGGAAGAAGCATACAGAGAGAAACAGTGATGGCAATTGGGGAAATGGAGACACTGAGGCTCAACTTGTACCTGCTCTTTGGGAGGTTACAGGTGCCTACCAGAACGTTCCTCTGGGCTGAAAAAAGCTGATTTTATTGTTGTCCATGTTGGTTCTTGGGTTTCTGTTTCTTGGGGCTTTACCCCTTGGGTTGTTGTCACTTAGGACGACAGGGATTCTGGTTGATATGAAAGGAATGCCTCAACTATATGGCCAGCAGGAGAATGCATCTGTCCTCATGATGCAGACTGCTATTTTGAAGGTGAAGAGTGGCTCCCTTACAAGTATGCTGTGAATAATTTTCCCAACCTCAACGGGTGTTCTTTGGCCAGATTCAGTTTGGGAAGACAGAGCTGCCCTATGTGCTGTAATTTGAAAGCATAGAATGTTCTCACTTGTCCTACAAAGTAGTTGCTCAGTCAGTAGGAAAGAGCCTAAGAGCATTGGGTCAGGCTTTGGGCGCTGTTCTAGTTTACTAGCTGCTGTAATGTGATAGACCAGAAACAGAAAGGCTTTTAAAAAGGGGAATTTATTAAGTTGCTGGTTTACAGTTCTAAGCCTTTGAAAATGTCCAAATTAAAGCAAGGCTATAAAAATGTCCAATCTAAAGCATCAGGGAAAGATACCTTGCTTTAAGAAGGCTGATGACATTCAAGGTTTCTCTCTTAACTACAAAGGCACATGGTGAGCATGGCGACATCTGCTAGCTTCCTCTTCAGGGTTCTTGTTTCATGGAACTCCCCAGGGGGCATTTTCCTCCTTCATCTCCAAAGGTCCCTGGCTGCCTGGGCTCTTGTAGTTCTGGCAACTCTCTCACTTTTTTCCGAAATCTTTCCTCTTTTAAAGGACTCCTGTAAAATAATCAAGACACACCTGAAATGGGTGGAGTCACATCTCCCTCCAGTGAAAGGAGGCATGTCACATCTCCACGGAGATAATCTAATCAAATCCCAACCCACAGTGCTGGATAGGGATTTAAAAAAACAGCTGCCTCTACCAGATGGATCAGGATTAAAACAGGGCTTTTCTAGGGCATATAATCCTTTCAAAGCAGCACAGGTGCCTACCAGCATCTGTATGAGAATTTAAAAGACAGGATGTATTTCACTCATAATATGGACATTTGATGATCACCTGCATGTGCCACATTCCCTGCTAGGATGTCTGGATACTTAAATGATTAAAACAATTTCTGTTCTTGAGCTTCTTAAGTTGTGTAAAGAAAGCAACTGCCAACAATCTGATGAGATCTGTGCTGGGGTGTGCAGGGCGTGGGAACGCAGGCAGGAAGAGTGAGGCCAGAGAAGGCATTTTCAGAGCTGAGACAGGAGGGAAGTCTGCAGTGAGAGGCAAGGCAGAAAGCATTTGATGTCAGGGGACCAGTGAGTAGGAAGGCATGTGATTTATTACTTGTAGGGCAGTAACACAAGAAAGAATGTGGTGCAAAAAGCAATACTGATGATGTGGGGGAGGAAAAAAGCCTAGAGTATACAGTGGATAAAGAAATTAAAGATATGTCTGTGCAACTATTTTGACTATTTATGTTCTAATTCTGAATACAAAAAAATTGAATATTAAATGTTTATATATCTGAATAAACATATTTGCTGGAAAAAGTATAATAAGTATTTTTATTTAAATTGTATTTCCTGTTAGCTACCAAAATTAATGAAAATATGGAATAAATGCTCCAAGGTTTTATTATGAGTTTGACACAGCATTGAGAATCTTTTGAAAGGCATCTTCTCTTCATTATTTTGCCAAATAGGACAATGAGGCACTGGGTGACTAAATTGTTGGTTCATTTTCCTAGGAAGAATAGTCTAGAACCATGATTTTAAAAGTGGGTTGCTCATTTCCCAGGCCATCCTCCAAAAATAAAAAATGGATTGCAACCTAATTTGTAAGGATTGTGAAATCAATTTTGTAAAACCCAACCAGCATTTTTAAGAAGTCAGAGAATATGACAGAATAGAAGATATCAGATTACATCACATGTAGTAGAAAAAGTAATTTTTAATTACATCTTATTGCATTTATCCATCCAATAGGTACTTGGTAAGTACAGAAATATATATTTGTATTCATATATGAGTGTGTGCTTTGGATGCAAAGTACAATGTATGTCTAACAATGGGCTGCAAGTGGAAGAAAAGAAAAAAAATGGTCTGGGTGATGAGACCTAGGTTCACAGCTGAAGTTGTGGTCCCCGGGCCAAACTTCTGGAAGTTACAGAATGGTGGTCAGACACCCCACAATAAATCCCAACCATACTAAAATTGGTATCTCCTTATCTCTGTAGACCATTGTTCATTCCCACCTCCTAGCCTTCTCTTATGCTACCTCCTTAGCTTGGACTGGTCTTCTTCTCCCTCCTGATAATCCTACTTTCACCAAGGAACTGTGCTAACTGAGTTGGGTGACCTCAACTTTCTAAATCTATCCTATTTTAGGATCCTCAAAAGCAGAACCTGAAACAAGAACTTAGATGCTGGTTATGAGTTTTGAGATGATCCCAGGAAGCAAAGGAGAGAGAGAGAGAGCTGAGAGAGGGAGCCAGCGCAGGGTGTTATGGATTGAATCATGTCCTTCCAAAAGACAGGCTCACGTCCTAACCCCCAGCCCTGTGCATGTGAACCCATTTATAAATAGGATCTTTGAAGATGTTATCCGTTAGGGTGAGGCCAAAATGAATCAGGGTGGGCCTTAATCAATATGATTGGAATCCTGATAAGAAGGAGGAAATGTAGAAACAGTCAGTAGGAGATAGATGGAGAGAGAGAGAACCATGTGAGGGAGCAAAGATGGAGTCATGGATTGTCATCAAACCCCACTGAAACACTATAGACTAAAGAGAAAGCATGATTCTGCTGATGTCTTGATTTTAGACTTTCAGCCTCCAAAGACATGAGAAAACACATTTCTGTTCTTTAAGCCAGAAGGTCTATGGTATTTGTTATAGAAGCTCTGGCAAGCTAGAGCAGTTTTTGCTCTTGTAAAACCCAGAACATGGGGTTCTGCTATAATAAATATCTAAAAATGTGGAAGTGACTTTGGAATTGGATAATGGTTAGAGGCAGGAAGAATTTTGAGGGCTTAATAGAAAAAGCCTATATGGCTTTCAGGAGACTGTAGAAATATTGATGTTATACGTGTCTCTGGAAAGGCCTTAGAAGGAAATGATGAATGTCTTTTTGGAACCTGGAGGAAGGGTGATCCTTTTTGTAAAGTGGCAGAGAGCTTAGTGCTATTGTGTTCTGATACCAGATGGAAGGCAGAACTTGTAAATGATAAACCTCAACATCTAGCTAAGGAGCCTTCTAAGAAAAGTGTGGAAGGTTCAGCCTGGTTGTTCTATACCACTTATAGTGAAATGCAAGAGGAAAGAAATAATTTGAGGACTGAACTGTTACTAGAAAGAAACAGGCATTGATGATTTGGAAAATTCTCAGCCTATCTAGATAATGTGCTCTGAGACAAGTGCCAAAAGTGGCTCCAAACATCCTCCCTGACTTCCCAGAGAACAGGCCTCCATGAGAGGGTGTGGCCAAACAACCATTTGCTGAAAAGACTAAGTTTATGACTTACAGATCCAATCAACCAACCAAGAGAAAGTCAGGAATGGAAAAATGCAGTCATCCAGGAGAGATCTGTGGAAGATCATTTTACCTGATGTCTTGGACCCCCTTCAATTGCATGGAAGACTGATGCAGTTGTTTGGAGCTATGTACCCCAGAAAAACATGTTCTTAAACTGAGTCCATACCTGTGAGTGTCCATCTAGTGTAAGGTAGGACCTTTTGATTAGGCTGTTTCATCAGCTGGCATGGCCGAGCCCATTCAGGATGGGTCATAACTCTATTACTGGTGTCCTTTACAAGCAGAGTGAAATTCAGACAGAGAGACATGGGAAGCAAGCAGGCAAAGGTTAGTGGAACTCAGAGAAGAAGGGAGAGGCCACCATGTGCTTTGCCATGTGACAGAGGAGCCCAGGACCAAGGACCACCTGGAGCCAGCCCTACAATACCAGTCTTTAGGAAGAAAGCATCACTTTGAGGATATCTTGATTTGGACTTTTTCCTAGTCTCAAAACTGTGAACTAATAAATTCCCATTGTTTAAGCCAACACATTACATGGTATTTGCTTGAGCAGCCAAGGAAACTAAAACAACTGGCAAGGTTTTTAAGAATTTTGTATCAGCAGAAACACTGCCAGCCTAGATTAGATGGGAAACAGGCCAAAATGAAGGAAGAGTGACCCCAAGGGCAGAACCATGGATGTGAAGTTCTGGGCTACAGAGACCTTGTTGGGTTAAGTGAGAGGGGCTGCCACCCAGGCATTTGGAGAAGAGCCTGGCCTCCGCCTGGTACCTAGAGAGGGTAGGGCTGCAATTCCCTCTGGCCCTGAGGGCCAAGCATCAAGCCATAGATTATGTTCAGGCTTTGAAATCAACTAGAATTTACCCTGCTGGGTTTTGCTCAGGATTTTCTTGGGACCACGTCCTTTTCTCCTTCCAATCTCTACTTTCTGGAATGGGAATAGCGAGCCTATGCCTTTCCCATCATAGTATTCTGAAAGCACATAACTTATGTTCTGGGTTTCACAGGTCCACAGATATAGACGGATTTTGCCCCATGATGGACCACACCCGTAACTGATTCAGATGAAATTTTAGACTTTAGAGTTATAACTGAAATGGTTTGAAGCTTTTGGGATGTTAAAATAGTGTCTTAGTTTACTATGTCAGAGCTGCTATGGTAAATAACGTACAGTGGGTTGGCACAAGAATTTATAGGTTCACAGTTTCAGAGGCCACAAGTCCCAAAGCAAGATGTCATCAAGGCCATGCTTGCTTTTGGATAGTGAATGTTGTGGTTGGTCACAGCCCTTGGAATTTCTTGACATACATCTCTGTCTCTGTCACATGCCTGTGTCCTTGGTCTCCTGTGACAGCTTGATTTGGAATTCCAGCTTCCAAAACTACGAGACAATACGTTCTTGTTGCTTAAGCCAACCAGACTGTGGAATTTGTCACAGCAGCCCTGCAAACTAAGACAGAAGGAAAAATAGATCACATTCCTGAGGTTACTGGTGTGGGGGCCGAGGGCCTGATTCTTCTGGTACCTGTAAGAAGCATGAGGAGATTGGGCTTTTCATCCTCCTGTTCACAGTCTTTGCATCTGCAGGCTGTGCCACTCACTGCCAAGTGGGTTCCAGAGCTTTAGTGACACCCTGAACAGATCACCGAAAGAACCCTGCAAAAGCCGTCAGCACATGCCGGAGCTCAGAGACACGTCCCTGTAGCCAAGAGGCACAGAAAAGCTTCAGTTCTGTCCCCATACAAGACTCCCCCTCTGTCATATCATTTAGCACTGCGGTTCTGCCCTTCTAGTGAAATTACAGAGCTAAGGGAAGTGGGCATCCCAATTCCTAGCACAGCTGGCTCCTCCCAGCACCCCCCCCCCACTGCTGCTGACCCATATTTTAGTTTAAAAACTTTTTAGCTTCTTCTTTTTATTTTGGATGAATTTATCAGTTATTCCCTTGAGTATCTATATTTTATAGTAGAAGAAATTTGTATTTGCAAGTAAAATAGTGTTTTTCACGAAGAAGACCATTCTTTCTGTCTAAGTTGAATTATTTATTTTTCTTTGAAGAATGTTCGCACATAAGGGTTCGCCATTTACATCCTCGGCTTCTCATAACTGAGCACTTGAGGACGTCAGGAGGAAAAGTAGCCTAGAGTCATATACAGCTCCTGCAGGAAAGCTAAATCACCCAGAGGTTTGGTCCCACTACATGAGAGGTCCCTGGTGAGATGGGCTTTTCAGACCCATACGTGTATCAGGCTGGTCTGGTTATGATGTGAAGATTCAAGCACAGGTGTTTCCATAAATGTAGAGAAGACTTAGTGCCATAGAATCTGCCTCGGCTTTTGACTGGGTTTCAAAGTTTTCTCCTCCCTTCAGTGGAATTAAGAAACAACAAAATCCTCATTATAGACTTTTTGGATTTCTAAGCAAATGTGAGTCGTGCCATTTTCCAGAGCTCACAGGTTTAGATGTAGTTCCGTTCACTAATTGCACACAGACAGTGGAGAAGCTGGGAATTGTCACTGTCATTAATTGTCATTAACCCCCAAGGCTCCCAGGACTCCTGGCAAGCTGTCATCTTACACTGATTTCTTTTGTGGATATAAGAATACATACTTTGCCGTCCGCATGGATGCTGATCATGGAAATCAGGGTTTGTTCTTTCCGGGTGCCAGGCCAAGCCTCTCCCCCACAATTGAGATGGGTATTTAGGAGCCTGAAAGCAGAGGTGACTTCTCTACAACCCAAGGGCTGGAGATTCCTGCCTTACAAATGCATTTGCAGGTAAAAGAGGAGAGCCTTCAACCCCGAATTCTCACTCTTTAAGTTAGGTCTTCAACACCGGTAGTAATCTTGTCTGGGCCTATCATATCAGTGCACCCTATCCCCCCAATACTAATAATCTCTAGCCTCCTGACAGTGGCTCTCAGTTCTCTTAAGAAACCTGCTTACTGGAGCTTTCAGGCGTGCTGCTGCTCTTCTGTGTGAAATGCCTTTTTGCCCCCATTTGTCGACACATGTGACTTTAAAGACTGGCGCAAATGTCACCACCTCCAGGAAGCCCTCCAGGGCCCCCAGCCTGGATGAAGTGCCCCATCACAACATGGCACGCTCTGTATTATATTTCCTAGTTTCCTGCTTGTATCCCTGCCAGCTGGCATCCTAGCTAAGGTACGGTCTCTGTCTTGTTCTGTTTTGTCCCCAGAGCCTATGACATGGCTAGGCAAGGAGGAATAGGGACTGAAATGGACATATTTGCATGGCTAGGGTTTCCACATTTGGCAGCCATTGACGTTACAGCATGCTGGACACTCCCAAGGAACTCTTATATCTTGCAGCACAGAAACTGCTGTGTTTGTCTTTCTTTTTTTCATTGTGCAATCTCATATAATCAACCTGAAATATGATTGTGAATGGCCAAATCACTCTATTCTCTGTCCCTTTATTCCTATACAAAGCCTGCTCTTAATCCTCAGTCCCATCCTTCCCTCTAGTTTCTTCATTTCCATTTTGAGCATCAACTAACCTACCTCTGTTTGGGCTTGAATAGTGCCCCCCAAGAAGCTGTATTCATTTCATGATCACCAGTCCCGTAAATATGACCGTATTTGAGGATAGGATCTTTGAAGATGTTATTCTAGTTTGCTAGCTGCCGGAATGCAATATACCAGAAACGGAATGGCTTTTAAAAGGGGGAATTTAATAAGTGGCTAAGACTGTGAAATTGTCCGTATTAAAACAAGTCTATAGAAATGTTCTAGGGTACATAAATCCTTCCAAACCAGCACTGATGTGATTAGTTCAAATGAGGCCAAACTGATGTCCCTATCTAAAGAGGAAATTTGGACATGCAGCAAGGCACAGGGGAGAACTCAACGTGAGAACAGGCAGAGATGGAAGCTCAAGGATGGATGGCAAACCACAGAAGCTAGAAGAGACCAGGAAGAATTGTCTCCTACAGGTTTCAGAAGGAGCATGACCCTATGCCATCTTTATTTTGAACTTCTAGCCTCTGGAATTGTGAGGCAATGAATATATGTTTTTGTTTTTGTTTTTTTAAATCACCCAGTTTGTGGTACTTTCTTATGGGAGCTCTAGGAAACATAGGCACCTCTCCAGCACCTGTCTCCATTAGTTCACCCAAGGCTCGTGAAAAACAAGTACTAGTTATGTCATAAGATCTTTATACAATCTAATCCACTAGGTTCATGGAACAGTTAATAAATGTCTGCCATCTGATAGCCTGTATCATAATTAAGGCATACACAAAGAAAGACTGATTTACATCACGAGGATTTTAATTAAGATCTTATTAGCATCACTGACGTGTTAAAATTAACTTGCCATTCTTTTTCCTAAGTCATATTTAAAGAAAATACTTGAAGGTATGCTAGAAAACATTTTATGAGCTGTTTCTGTACAAAGAGAACACAAATGTAAATGATTTTCAGTACATAAGTGGCATTTAGTATTTGTTTCTTTTGGAATCTTAATGTCATGGGACTTAATATAGAAGGCAATTTCCAAGCCACATCAACTTAAAATATTGGTACAATATTTCATGCAAAAAAAGAAATAACCTGCAACCGTGGATCTGCCTACAGGGGCATAATACCTTCAAATGCATAGAATTATTTAACTGTCATAATTGAATGATAGCTGACATCGTCCAGAAATCAGTACAGCATATTTTTCTCTAATTCATAATGAAAAAACACATTGTAAATTATAATACACATCAGAATATAGATTATTTGCCATTACAAAAGTTATTAAAACACTACCACTCAGGAAAATGAGTAATTCAGCATTTACTGTATCACCTGACGGATGGGGAGTTTTAATTCTGATATAACACTTCTGTTTGGTTTTCAGAACTGGTCCAGTGATTCAAATTATAATAGAGGAAAATCAACTCATTTCTTCTTATGCTAGAAAATGAGACATTGTTCACTTTTCCTGAAAAATGAGACTCACTTTAAATGCAGCTCTCAGAATTTCCTAAGTCCACCCCCAACACTTCTGGCATGTTAATGCAATTTTTTTTAAACAATCCCTTTTCAGTGCCATGCTGGTTGTCTGTAGGTGCCTATTTTTGCAAATTGAGAATTAAAGGATGCCACCTTTGTCAGCTCTAGGGGATGCCATTCACAGATGTGCGTGCCCATAAATTGTAGCTTTGTATATTGTAAATGTTTACAGCATCATATTCTCTCTCCATTTCCATCTGAAACTTGCTCATTTGGCTTGATTTTGAGACGTATCTGTGTAGATTCTTATTTCATCCCTTTTATCTGCTTTGCAGTATCCCTTTGTATGGAAATTCCGCCCTGTATTTAGCTTCTCTCTGGTTGGCAGGTCTTTAGGCGGTTCCCATGCTCTTAGGGGTGGAAAGTTAGGAAGCCGGCAGGAGAATAGGGTGAGAAGAGACATCTTTATCTCAGGACTCCTTTCTACCCCTCTTTAATTGTCCATATTTTTATTGCGTTCTCCTGCAACCTTGCCAGGTTATTGCAGTGTGCTTGGCAGTGTACTTTGTAGAGAGAAAAGAACAAAAATGTCCCCATTGGGCGGGCCACGGTGGCTCAACAGGCAAGAATGCTCGCCTGCCATGCCAGAGGACCCGGGTTCGATTCCTGGTGCCTGCCCATGTAAAAAAAAAAAATGTCCCATGACTTTGGGGCCCCCAAATTCAAAGGGGGCAGAAAATATGGACCAGCAGCTCACACTGCTCTCTCGTTACTCTCTCCTCCAGTCTTTTCCGAGCCCTTCTCCCTGGTCTCCTCCCTGCCTGACATGGCATTGCCTTTCCCCCAGCTCTGTGCTCATGCTACCTGCTTCAAGCCAGCCTTAGTTTCTCACATTCAAAGCCAAGGATTTTTTTCCCAGAATTTCAAAGGACTTTTTCTGTCAGAGCTCTTCTTTCACCATAATACATGTTGGCCAGTGTGTCTTCTGTGAGCACTGTGAATTTTGTGCTCTGAAACCCAAAGCTGATTGTGACGTTCCCGCTGCCCTGCAGCAGTAAGGCTACTGCTCTTAGGTGCGTAACTTCAGAACACAGCCAGCCACCTTGGTGTGCCTTCAGTGAGCCTCTACCCTGCCCTGCTGTGTGGGTTGGGTCTCTGGTCAGTGCTGTCCATCCTTTCTGATGACCTTGTCGCTTAAGCAGTTGTGAAGAAAATGCTTGAAGATAGGTGCATTAGATTCTCTGGCCACTGACTGTCAGCCTCCAGGACGTGTTCCCTGAGAATGGAAGCCCCGTCCCATACGGCTGATCGCATCTCAGCCATAAGTCAGAATATTTTCATCAAACTCAGGAATGGCAAATGCACGTCACCCTAAAATTTAATAATGGCCATACTCTTAAGAACACATTGCAAAGAAAAATACTTCCTAGAGGAGCCTTAGAAATAATGAATATTTTTACTTAGTAAAAAGGATCATAGGCTAAGTAAATAATTACACATCAATTCTAATTGTTACAAACAAATTTGATAAAAGTATCTTCCTATTTCATCCTTACTGACCTGCAAGCCACCATCTCTCTCTGTTTCTCTTTCAAATGTTTTTTCTTTTGCCGTATGCATTTAAAACAAAATGAAACACCAGTGAGAATAGCAATTCCATTTTCAAAGGGTTATTGTGAAGTTCAAAGGAGATAAATACGTGAAGTCTGTGGCTGCAGAATTCCTCCTGGCTCGGTAGGCGGCTGAAGGAAGAACATTTGCTCGCAGGTGTTTGATCAGTGCAGGGTGGCGTTGTCCTGAGAGTCACCCTAGTCCGGGCGCCTTGCTCTCCTTTACTCTTGTGCAGAGAAACTTTTAACCTGGGGCTGCAGAACCTTGGGACACATTTCTGTGTCTGCTGTGGCTGCACCTTGGTTCTCAGCTGTGGCACAGGAGAAGCCCAGGTCCAGTGTCACCAGCTCACATCCAAGTCCACAACTTGTAACTTAAGAGCGACACCCATCCCCTGAGTCTTCTCTGCAGCCAGCCCACTGTGCCGCACCCCAGACCCTACCCCTCACAGCTCTGCACTGCCCTTCAGGCCATTGCAAACTGTAGGATGGGCCCTGTGCCTCATGATCAGCATGTGGCTGCAGAATGCCCACGTGATTGCAATGCCTGAGCCATCTCAGGTGTCACCTGAGTGCTGGGTGGCTACAGGCAACTTGGCAGCAGTGGGACCTGGTCGGGGGTTCTTGGTCAAGTGAAATGACCACCTGGCCATTTTATGCGATGGCTCCTCTTTTGGTTTGTTAATGCTGCTGGAATGCAATATACCAGAAATGGAGCAGCCTTTTTAAAAAGGGAATTCATTATAAGTTTACAGTTCTAAGGCCACAAAAATATCCAAATTAAGACATCCAGGGAAAGATACATTGACTCAAGAAAATGCCAATGGGTCCAAAACACCTGTCATCTGGGGAGGCATGTGGCTGGCATCTGCTGGTCCTTTGGCTTCTGGTTTCAGATACTGGGGGTGTTACATCTTTCTGCATCTCCAAACATCTGGATTTCATATTGGCTCTCAAGCAGCTGTTCTCTAAGCATCTTCATCTCTCATTTCTCCAAAATGTCTCCCCTTTTAAAGGACTTCAGTAAACTAATCAAGACCCACCTTGAATGAGTGTAGTCACTTCTCCATCAAACCAAAAAGCCACACCCAAATTTGAGTGGATTGCATCTACATGGAAACAGTCTAATCATAGGGGCACATCCACAGCTGGGTGTGCCACATCTCCATGGAAACAATCCCAATCAAAATTCCCACCCCGCAGTATTGAATCAGGATTAAAGGAAACATGGCTGCCCCCACAAGATTGGATCAGGAAAAGGGACATGGCTTTTCTGGGGCACATAACAGCTTCAAACCGGCACAACTCCTAATGGCTTACATTCTGAAAATGTGATTACAAGCCTGTGGGGTGAGGAAGACAATACTAGTGGTGCCAGGCTGATCAGAGGAGGCTGGCAGAAACATGAGCCCAGCATTCTCCCAGCAGCCTAAATGACTGCTTCTGTTTATTCAGATAATTTTCCTAAATGGTATAGCAGTCTCCCTGATATGCAATATTTTGTGTGCACTATTTTTTGTTTTTTGAAAATTTCTAACCTAAGATATATATTGGTTCCGAAAACCTTCTTTTTTAATTCCAAATGTATTGATTCCCTTTGCTTTTTTGGCCCCTGCTTGATGAAAGGTTTAGGAGGCGAAAGGGTGAGAAAGAAGAAAGGTACACCAGGAAATTTAAAGTGTGGGAGGGATTTTCTGCGCTCCCGGGCAGAACTCACCAAACCCAAGATGGAGGGAGGTGAGTGCGCACATGGGCTTTGGTGCGGGCAGCTTTTAAGGATGGAGGTCAGGTGACGTCCAGAAGGGGCAGTTCATTAGTTCCTGAAGTCAGGTTGGGAGGGGCGACACAGCCTCCGCAGCTCCAGTTGCAGTGCCCTTCCCCGTTCCCTGACCTAACACTTACCATGGTGATAACATTAATATACCTGTTGGATTAATCACTCTCCTTAAAACATGAACAAAACCAAGAGTTTCGTCATTTGCTCACATGGCATGGGTAAATCATTTCTATACCAATCCCAGAGAAAAAATAATCTGTATTTGATCTTACTGAAATCACAGGGATTTTCTAAGAGTTAACTAATGGATTAGATAGTCTGATTGGAAATTTCTCAGACTTTCTCAATATAATTATGGTAAAGAATGGGATAGAAGACAGAGAATAACATTGTGAAGAGAATGAAGCATTGTTTGAAGGTTTTAAAGCTAGCTATCGAGGATTAAATCAGGCTGAGATTGTTAGGTTGGCTATAGAGTCTTAATTCATCTTTTTTTCATCTTAAAGAGAATTGGGACAAGTTTTGAAACTGATCTCCTGAGTTAGGAGTAAATTTTCTTTGGCAAAGATATTTTATTTATGTGGATAGCACAATATTTATGTGGATAGGACATTAATTGTTAGTTAAAGTTGCTGCAGTTAAACCTGCATAACTATTCGAGATGAAAAACCTAAATATTTCTAATATTAAATTTCCTCATAGTTTATTGTTCTGCTAATTTTACATACAAAACTTATATTTGCATATGAAAGCCTGATTTTTATCACAATTAATTGCTTCAAAAAAGATATGGAAATCATACCCACCAGGGTGATTTAAGTAAATGTTAATTACCTAGCATTGCAGAAAGACCCAGCCCTCATACCTGTATAGCCTTTGCAGCAGAAGGGAGCTTTCAAGAGGAAGTTACTGGTGCAGGCTCTAGCTTTCATCTTGAGGATGGGGGTTGGCAAATTGCAGCCCTCTTGAATGTTTGACTACCTTGACTGATCTGCCTAATAGTTCTGTGCTAATTGCCCAGTCATATTAAGATAGAAAAAAGGTCCAAAGCCACTGCTTTAATTGCAGTTTTGTCAGCTGGTCAGTCACAATTGCTAGCTACAACCCAAGATCTTGAAGGTTTCAAGATAGAAAAAAGACAATTGGTTTTTTACAGATATTATCCCAATATCGTAATAAGCTCCACCATATTTTTGCAAAAGACTAACTATATATTCCTTAAATCTGATTTATCTTGAGGATGCAGCATGTGATAAACACATGTCATGCTAATTCAAAAAAGATAAATCCTCATTTTCTTCTTATGCCCCCATTCTTTGGACAATGCCAAGCTCTTCCATCTGGTCCCATCTTGGTCAGGAGTGAGGCTTCCCCTCCCATCACCATCACATCACACACCATCTTTTATGCTCTGTTTATTTGTTGTATCCAGGAAGTTGAAGACCCACAGTTGAGGGCTGTCTGTGGGTGGAGGAGATAGAACTGGGTAAAAAGAGTCTTGAGAGGTTGGGGACAGAAAGAAACCTTTAGGTAAATACCAGCAGAGGAGGAAAGAGGCCTGTTTTAGTTTCCTGAGCTGTTCAACAAATACCATGGAAAAGGGTGGATTAAACAGTGGGGCTTAATGGCTCATGGTTTTGAAACGGGAGGGAAAAGTCCAAATCCCGGCATCATCAAAGCAATGCTGAAGACTAGTGTTCTGGGGCTGGCTGCCAGGGAATCTTGGTCATTAGCATGTCACATGGCAAGGCACAGGGCAGCCTCTTCTGGCCTCTCCCTTCTCTTCTAGGTTCCTTTGATTTCACCTTCTGCCTGTTCCATCTGTGGCTTTCTCTCTGTGTGTTTGAATTTCATTCCATATAAAGGACTCCAGTACTAGGATTAAAACTCATCCTGAATGAAGTGGGTCACACCTTAACTGAGTAACCTTGTCAGAAGGTCCTACTTATAATGGGTTAACACCCACAGGAATGAGTTACATTTAAGATCATGTTTTTTCTAAGGTTTGTGCAGCTCCAAGCTACCATAAAGCCCTTGGGGAAAAACAGAAAACCATTGGTGATTTCAAGGGATAGATAGATAAATGCTTTAATATATGATTAAATGTTTTAATGTATTATTCCACCATGGCTGATATTTAGTCTGCTTTTAGAAGGTTGGTATTAATACCTGCGGTCTGTGTCCTTTCCGTTTGAGTTAAAAGATTGCTGTAATTTAAGTATTCTAACCATCACAATAAATATTGCCTATAGAGATGAGGAGAAAAAGAAGAGAAATAAATTGTGTAGCTTGCAATATCGGGCTTTTTAAATGATGTGGCCAAAGTAGCGACTTTGACTCCTACCCGGAATGAGATGAGGCGATGTGAAGGGGTTAAAATCCTGGAGTGGCATGGTCTTCCTGAGGTTTTAACTGGACCTTTCTTGCTGGCTTCTTGACAGTGGACTCCAGGGGGCCAGGTCTGAAGTGGGGAGACCAGTTAGGAGGCTGCTGGCAGTCATCTGGAGGGAAGATGACAGTAGCTGGAGCCAGTATGGGCAGAGATGGAATTAAAAGGTGGTCAGATTATAGATAGAATTGAAAATAGAGGTGACAGAATTTGTTGACAGCTTGGGTATAGGCTTTCGATCCAGGCAGTTACAAGGGTGGAGTTATCATTAATTGAGATGTCAAAGATGGCAAGGTAATCAGTTTTGGGGGGGGATATCATGGTCACAGATTTGGTCATGCTTCGTTGGAAATGTTTCTTAGATATCCAAGTGGAGACACTACAGAGGTGAAGATAGCCAAGTTGGGAAAACAGGGGCAGTGCTGGATTTGAGGTGTAAGATCAAAATCAAAAGACATTAGCAGATAGAATCGAGCAACCACACACCTCCTATACCCAGGCCATCCCAGGGTATGCCTTTTTTCATGTGTCATTATTAGCATCATCCTCTGTCAATCTCAAAAGTCCCCCAATTTTTACCACAAATTATATGGTCCCCTTAGTCTACCTGGTCATTAAAGCCATGAGTATGGATGAGAGCACTGTGGGGGGTGAGTGAAGATCAAGAAGGGAAGAGGTCTGTGGTGAGAACGGGAGCCTCCACCATTTAGGGGTCAGGAGATGAGCTGGAAGCATCACCAGTGAAGTAGGAGGAAACCGGGAGCCCCATGGAAAGAGAATGCCACAGAGAGGGGTGATGAGTGTTGGAGTTCCAGGTGCAGTCCTTGAAGTTCTACTCTTCCAGACTTATTTCCCTGGTGGACTCTTCCAGACTCAAGGCTTTGATAACTATCTATATTCCAGTGCCTGTGATACCTATACATCAGCTCCCTAACTGGTCTCCCTACTTGAACCCACGCCTCCCCTCCAGTCCCACCCCAGCAGCTGGGGCGATATGCCCTCATATATCATCTCCTCATTCTGGATCTCAGTTTCATCTGCACCTCCCATTTCCTTTTCATCACCCTTCTCTTTATCCTTAGCCCTTCCACATACCTAACATATTTTTAAGACCTATTTATTGTTTGCCTCCCCCATAGAATGTAAATTCTACAGAGTAAAGACATATTATCTTTTTTTTTTTTTTACTGCCTGGCGCATAATAGGTGCTTCATAAATATTCACTGAGTTAATGAATGGAAGAAAATGAAACTGCTACATGTGAATGTTTATAGCAGTTTTATTCAGGATGGCCCAGAAGTGGAAGCAACCAAGATGTCCTTCAGTAGGTGAATGAATAAACACACTGTGATACATCACCGCAAGGAAATACTATTCAGCAATATAAAGAATTGAGTTATCAAGCCAAAAAAAGTCATGAAGGAACCTTCAATGCATATTGGTCAGTTAAATAAACCAATCTGGAAAGGCTACAGGCTGTGTGAGTCCAACTCTATAATATTCTGGAAAAGGCAGGAAATAAAAGGATCAGTGACTGCCAGGGTTTCAGGAGGAGAAATGGAAGGATGAAAAGAAAGAGCCTGGGCATTTTTAGGGCAGTAAAATAGTCACAGTGAAACAGGACATTATATATTTGTCAAAAACCCAGAGAACTACAACAGGAAGAGTGACCCCTAAACTAGGGACATGAGTTAATGATGTATCGATATTGGTTTATCAGTTGTGATGTGTGCCACACTAAGGCAGGATGTTAAGAATAAGAGAAATTGTGTGTGATGAGGTTAGAGGAGAGAGAGTATAGGGGAACTCAACTTTCTGTGCAATTTTTCTGTAAAACTGCTCTAAAAAATAAAGTTTTTTAAATTAAAAAAAAAAAGAAAAGAAGAGCTAGTAGAACGAGTGAAAGAAGTCAAGTGTGAGGATGGAGGCAGGAGGGAAACAAAGTTAGTTCAAAGGCAGTCCTGAGAAGATGAGACAGGTCATCAATGTTGGAAAGAGTGTGAGCGAATGATGCTGAAGTAAAGCGATGGGTTTGCTCATTGGTCTTGTTCGCCAGTGATGCTGTCCCGTAATGTGTAGCAAAGAACTGTATTGACTTAAGTTCAGGAGAACATCATCGTTGAAGAGACTGTTGTAGGGATTTGGGACTTTATGAGAAGACACCGGAGTAGCACAGAAGGCGTTGGCCTGGAGGTGATGTTTCTGAGATGTGGGGGCGGGCAAGATATCAAGACGTGCAAGGAAGAGGCTTTGGGCGGTTGTAGGGATGGTAGTTGGCAGAGAGGGAAAGGAGCTTTGGTGAGGCTGGGTGTCTGGAGGAGGGTACATTTGGGAGCTGCTGTCTCCCCAGTAAGATGGGACAAAGAACAAGGCCAGCTGCACCTCTTTCTAAAATAACCAGTTAGAAACTGTCCCTTTGGGTTTCCAGGACTAAAGCTGTTTAAAGCCCTTTCATTTTTTTAAATTAATAAGTGAGCATGAAATGTGATTTTTCCTAAATCAAATGATTTACTTTTTGATGAAAAGGTAAATTATAAACTGTGATTTCTGTTGCTCTTAATTTATTAATGACTATTTTGAAAACTAATGTTTTCATAAAACTTACTGTTCAGTTGAAGGCTTAGATTCCGCACTTAAGATTTTTTTAAATAATGTCTCTCACTGCTCCAGAAAGAAAAAAGGGGGTGGTGGGTGGGGGCAAACTATCAAGTTGTTTATTCATTAAGGCATATTTTTTTATTCCAGGTTTCTCTTTAAAAAGTGTATTAGTTTCCTAGGATTTCCATAAATCATCACAAACTAAAACAACAAAAATGTACTCTCTAACAGTTCAGGAGACCAGAAGTCTGAAACCAGGTGTTGGCAGGTCCAGCTCCATCCAGGGCTCTCCGGGAGGGTCCTTCCTGCCTCTTCTGGCTTCTGGTAGCTCCACGTGTTCCTTGGCTTGTGAAGACATAATTCAGGTTCTGCCTCCATCTTCACATGACCTTCTCCCCTGAGGGTTTCCATATCTCAAGTCTCCCTCTCCTTTTTTCCTTGAAGGATACTGATCATTGGTTTCAGGACCTACCCTAAATCTAAGATGCTGTCACCTCAAGAACCTTAATCTAATTACGTCCACAAAGACCCCATTTCCAAATAAGGTCACACTCAAACATACCAGTGGATTCGACTTGCACATATCTTTTCTGGGGCCACGGCTTAACCCACTACACATAGTTTTATAATTTGAGATATGATTCATTTCTTTAAACCAATATAATCATTATTTTGTGTGCTGGAAAGTAGCATCACTTAAAATAATTATATTAATGAACAATATTGTTTTGAGTTTCAAAGAAACAACTAAGACTCATTTTTAATTGCATTTTCTAGATCATGTGCAAGTAATGGATGACTTGGGAATTAAAATCAGATGTTCAGTAACCTACAAATTGTATGTTTCTCTAGCTGGCATTAAATTGTCTAGAAAACACAATTAGTAAAATGTCTTTTGAAGAAATACATTGTGTTTGGTGCTTTCCCCCACGGATAGGCACAAAATAGAATCCTGATTAATTTGAAGTCGTGTCAAACTTTAATTCCATTTGTCTCAAATTATCGTTTCCTTTGACTAGAAAGCTGCAGGAGTTTATGAATAAGCAGAGAACAGACAGAGGTGTACGATATGTTGTGGAAGGGAAGGAATGGATGTTCATTAAGCCTCTACTAGATTGAAAGTGCTCTAGCAGTGAAATCTCATTCATCAACAGAACAACCTGGGCAGGTAAATTGCATCTTATCTCTCATTGTTGAAGCAGCTGAAAAGCAGGAGGCCTGCATAAAATGTTCCAACACACAGCTGGGAATCCGTAAGGGCAGGAGTTGAACCTGAGCGTGTATGTCTCAGTGCTTTCACCTCACTGGCTTGCACAGTGTCCAGATGGTCCGAGCACAAGTTTGTAGTGCGAGGTTCCTCTCCCAGTCTCTCCACTAACCAGTCTGTGGTTCCAAGCAATGACCAAGAGTCAGTGTGGAGAAGTTAAGAGCCCTGGGTTTGAATCCTGCCTCTGGGTGCCCTGGGTTTGAATCCTGCCTCTTAGCCCTTCCACATATCTAACATATTTTTAAGATCCAGGTGCCCTGGGTTTGAATCCTGCCTCTGCTCCGTGCCAGCTATGTGACCTTGGGCCAATGAATCATGCCTCTGTGCCTCAGTTTCCCCATCTGTAAAGTGGTGATAGTAGTAGCACCTACTGCCTAGGGTTGTATGAGGATTAAATGAAGTGATTTATATATGAAACACTTGGACAGTGCCTGGTACTTAGTAAGCCCAGTTGAAGGCCCCAGTTCACATCTTCGTCCTGCCCTGCCTAGGTTTATTTACGTGGAGCATGAGGGAGCAGGCCTTATTGGCTCTCATGCCACCTCTAAATGAATAATGAGATTTCTAGAGTTGGTCCTTTAAGGACCAAGTGTTAGTTAATCCCAAAGTTTACTTTTACTTTTTATTGGAAAGATTTTTGGAATGTGCATTAGCAAGTGAGAAAGAAATATTTAATGTTTTTAAGACTGTTTTGTACATCTTAGATCCAGGCCTGCCTGATTCTTTATCCTTAAGAAACGTTTTCTTTTCATTGCTTAGATAAAATCACTGCTTCCATAAGGGGTTTAAAAGAAGAAATGAGCTGTAACATTTAATGCAGATTGAAGACAGTAGTTAATTATTAGATTTGATTGTTTGAGTTTATGATCTCTTTTCAGATATACAATATTTGATTGAATCTGTGTGGCAAGAACATGTTAAATAAGCCATGCTCCAGAGAAGGTTTTTTTAAAAAATCAGTTTTGTTCATATACCATACAATCCATCCTAAGTTACAATCATTGGCTCTTAATACAATCACATAGTTATGCATTCACCACCACTGACAGTATGAGAACTTTCTCATTTCCTCCAAAAAAAAAATCTCATGCCCCTTAAATTTCCCTATTATATTTAGCTTTAGTGTAATGCCTTTGCACAATTAATGAAAGAATATTACAATGTTACAGTTAACTATAGACCTTAGTTTGGATTAATTGTATTTTTCCCATATACCACCCTATTATTAACACCTTATAATAGTGACTGTACATTGTTCTGATTCATATAAGAACTTTCTTATATTTATACAATTAACCACTGTCATTGTCCCCGCTAGGTTTCACTAAGTTTTACAGCCCCAGTTTTTATCCTTCAGCTTTCAGGGAAAGTTTTAAGGTATTTTTTGTAATTGTCATCTTTTCTTTCAACTAGGCTTTTCGTGGAAATTATTTTATTTATTTCTGCATGCTTGTTTTCTAATTATTCTCCCAAAATATGGTTTTAAAGTGATATTGACCAAGCTGTTTCCTACCTCATGCTTTTCTTACATCTTGCTGAGTACAGATTATTTCCCTCACTGTCTGTTCAGGTGAAACAGGGATTTAATAAAATGGTACATTCATATGAGTGAAAAGTGTATTAGTTATTGCTAAAATGGACATGCAGTCAGCAAAATGTCAATAAGGGCCCATGCAGCCCTACAAATTTCCATGTATGCATAAAACCAAAGGCCTGAGGAAACAAGGCTCTGATTAATATCTGCCAAAGGAAAATGAAGTATGATTGTCGTGAAATTATGGAATGATAACTGTAGGATAAGTAAAACTCCCAATAGTGTCAATAACAATAAGATGCACCTTTGCTCAACCCCTAGTTAAGATGAGAACAAGTGATGAGGATTTGATGTAGTTTAAGGTTTTCAGTTAAGCCTGTTCGAAAGGGAAGTACTTATGGGGTGTAATGGAGAGAACAGGCAGCAGTCAGGATAAGAATAAATTTAAAAGTCATTTCAGAGAGCAAAAGGTGCAAGTACTCCTGAGAAAAATGTATTGATTGAGTATATTTATTTGTATTAATATGTTAGATTGATATATTTTTTCAAATCAACCTTTTCAAGATTTGAATATCTTTATACCCAAAAGATTAAAAAATAAGTTTAGGGAAGCTGTATATTAGGATGCAGACAAAGTTTTTTTTTCCCCTAGTGGAAAATATGTGCAGAAGTCATGCACAGAAGTCGAATTAGAATGCTGTAAGAGGTTGCTCAGTAACACCATTTATCTGGGTCTGTAAGTGGCAATTATTCAAAATGCACTTGCTGTTGTAAGGAAGACAGGAAATACTCATTTTACTGAGATGCTTATTAAATAAAATTCCCTCACTGCAGTGCTGTGCCTATGGGAGTTAGGTGGAGAACAATTTCATCGGATGAAAAACCCAACATTCTTTTGCACTTATGGCTCATAAAATTAGAAACAAATGCAAACTTTATGCCAAAACTAAATGTCAGCAGGTGGAGGCGGGGAGTATGGGAGAGGGGTATGGATTCTTTGCAAAAGAAAAGGAAATGTCTTCACGTAGATTGCAGTGACAAAGTCTTGTCTGTTTTCTTAGGATGGATTGTATGATGTATGAATAAAACTGTTTGGAAATGAGCAGAGAGAAACAAGTGTTGGAGCATGTGTGGAGAAAGAGACGTACCTATTCACTGTCAGTGGGGAAGCTGAGTGGTCCAGCTCCGTGGAAGGCAGTGTGGTGGTTCCACAGGAGGCTAGAGGTGGGGTTGTCGTGTGATCCTGCAACCCTATTCCTGGGGGTATATTTGGAGGAACTGAGAATGGGACATGAATGGACATTGGCAGCAGTGTTTGTGATTCACAATGGAGGGAGGTGGCCTAAGGATACAATGACTGATGGATGGAAGGGGGACTGTGGTACATGCAAGCAGCAGACTGCTGAGCAGCTGCAAGAGGGAATGAGGTTGTGAGGCACGCCACTAGGTGAATGAGCCTTAACGACTGTATGTTGAATGAAATGGCAGAAACAAAAGACAGATATTTCCATGCTTCACTCACGCGGACAGGGTATAATATATAAACTCAGAGGTTGACTCAAGAGTGTGGGTTGTCAGGTTGGGATCATACTGTGGAAGTTCCTCGATTGTAAGCTCTTACAGCAGTCATATCTATTCTGGAGTTGTAACGGTTATTTCTAAATTCTGAGGTGCTGAGCTATTTGTGTGTGACCTGGTTATTCTCTGAAGCTTCAGGTATTTATGTGACACCTAAGACTCTGCGTTGGAGCACTGTAACTATGAAAGTCAGCAGTGCCCCATACAGCAACTGTTGAAAAGGTTGAGGAGATGATCAAACTTCAAATAGAGATATGGATGAGGCTGATTTGGATGGGACTGGGGTGGGTTGGAGCACAGGATGAAGGCTGATGTGGTCCATATTTTAGGACTTTAACTTCTGTGTGGAATCAGGGTGAGAGATGTTTATTTGGTGAGGGGCTTGTATTTTGGGTAGTGCATTGTCTAGTTTGACTTCTGTGGTCAGCTTGTTTGACCACCATGATTGCATGGAGTCTTGGGTGGGTCGTGAGATCTGGTTGATTTAGACAGGTTAGTATGATGTCCCAATGTATCACAGGGTGGTTTGGGCGGAAAGTGGAGGGCTATTTGTGGAGTCTTCTTGGGGAACTGGGGACAAGGAGGAAATGTTAAACTTCCTCGTCTGGGGAATTCCTGATATTCTCACAAGCAGTGGGGACAACCAAATCAATAGGCTGAGCCCTTGATCTTGGTTTGCTTCTATGAAACTTATTCCTGCAAAGGAGAAGCTAAGCCTACTTAAAATTATGCCTCAGAGTCCCTCCCAGAGAACCTCTTTTGTTTCTCAAATGTGGCCTCTCTCTCTAGGCCATCTCGGCAGGTGATGCCCTCCCCTCTATGTGGGACATGACTCCCAGGGGTGTAGATCTACCCGATATCATGGGGCAGGGCTTCCAGAGGGAGCTGGGACCCAGCATCATGGGATTGAGAAAACCATCTTGACCAAAAGGTGGGAGAGAGAAATGAAATAAAATAAAGCTTCAGTGGCTGAGAGATTTCAGAGTTGAGAGGTTATCCAGGCAGTTATTCCTATACATTATATAGATATATCTTTATAGTTATGGTGTATTGAAGTAGCTGGAGGAAAGTACCTGAAACTTTTGAAATGTGTCCCAGTAGCCTTGATTCTTGATGAAGACAATTGTATAATGGTATAGGTTTTACAATGTGACTGTGTCATTGTGAAAACCTTGTGTCTGATGCTGTCTTTATCCAGGGTATGGACAGATGAGTAAAACAATAAGGATAAAAAATACATAAATTATTGGGAAGATGGGGGGTAGAAAGTTAGGTGGGTTGAAATGCTGGTTGTCCTCGAGGTGGGTAAAGGGGAAGAATGAGCTTTTCCTTTTTTCTTTTTGTTTCTTTTTCTGGAGTGATGCAGATGTTCTAGAAATGATCACGGTGATGAATACACAACTATGTGATCATATTATGAGCCACTGATTATATACCATGTATGGACTGTGTATGTGTGAGGATTTTTTAATAAAAATATTGAAGAAAAAAAAAAACAAATGCAAAGTATTTTTTAAAAAGGGCTTTTGGGTTTCTTGACTTAAAGGAGAGATTCTTCTTCAGAGGAAGGGTTTTCCTTCTAACCAAGGGGACAGCTTTGCCCCTGGAGCTCAGGGAGGGGTGCAGCCCTGCACCTGGTATACAGAACACCTTTGTATTCACCTGGGCCCCAGGATAAGGTAGAGTTTGCAGCCAGAGCTCACACTCATTTTGCAGATGATTATGATAATAATATTAACCTTTTTAAATGATGTTCTAATGCCTGAGGTAAAAAAATTTCTGCAAAATGCTGGAGAGTAAATATTCAGAGTCTAATGGGCCAAGAGGCAAAATCAAGGATATTATGTAGGTGCTTATATGATAAGAGATAAGACAGGTTTCCATGAGAATTTGTATTGATTTAATTCAAAACCTAATACTCTTAACTGAGTGCAGTGTTATGAAATACAGGTCTATTAATGAGAATGGAATTCTCTCAGGGGGTGGGATAACATTTTTCTTGGTTGGGTTTCAAAGTTAGTGGTCCCTAACATGAAATACATCATAAATGTTCATCTGTAAAGACCATTCTTAGCTCATGGGTCTTGCAGAAACAGGGGATGGCCCAGGTTTGTGGACTGCTGTTCTGATATATCATGCGTCTTACATACTCATGAGTATAATTCTAATATTATTCTCTGAACTATTAAGATAGGTATTTTTCCCAAGTAAGTTTTAGCAAGGCGCACCTTTGAGTCTAAGTGACAACAATTAACTTTTGTGATATTTTATTGGATGGATGCTTTACAGTTCAGGTGCTCCTAACCTGCTTAGATTAGTACCTTTTTTTTTTTTTTTTGACTGGAGATCACTAACCAGTGAGTAGAAAAATAGATTTAGAGGGTCTTGACCAATATTTTAAAAGATGGAATGGAATGAAGTAGAATGGAAGAGAACAGAACAGAATAAAATAGAAAAGACTAGATTAATAATGCTCATGGTAAGGAAAGTTTTGTTTGGTTTGCTTTTTGGGGATGGGTGTCAGACTTGTGTATGTGTCTATGTGTGTGGGTGTATGTACACATACAGGATTCCGAGATATATTTTCATTGTGGGTCCTGATTCAAAATATATGAAAAACGCTGATTTAAAAGTATTTACATTTCCCAAAATAATATAGTAAAAAAAAATAAATTCCTAGAGACTGATAAAGGAAAAACATTGTCAAATGCCTGTAACTATTCAGTGGAATAAGTTATGTAATAATTTCTGAGTATAAAATAATTTAAGTGGCTATGGAGTGGTCTGTTTCAGAAGGATGGTGAGTGATTGGGTGAAGGAGTGTCATAATATCTGTCAGGAAACTAATCTCACTGAGATGGCCGAGTGGTTTTACCGAGTTTGCAGTTGGGGCCATTTGATTTGTGGTGTTTTGCTGTGATTGGGTCACTTGGGCCTCATAAGGGGAGGGAGCCAAGGGCCCCTGTTGTCAGGACCTGTTCGGGGCATGGACAGGGTAAGAACCTGGGTGAGAGGGGGTCGGTGGCCTGGAGTCCGGGAGAAGCCACTAGAAGTTTGGTGAAGTTCAAGGGAAGGGAAGGCCATCCTGCTCAGTTCCCATCTGCTGGTGGAAGCAAATTTGGAAGGGCACGAGATGCTCAAGGGACAGCACAATCCTTTCCCGGGTACACCCTGAGCCCAGGCTCCCTCCTCTTTTGCATGTAAAATCTCTCATGTGATGGTAGATCCCATCCTGAGAATGGAGATTAGAGTCTCCACGATGGCAGGCGGCTCTCTCAGCAGCATCATCAGCCTCATCCCGCAGTAATATATCCCTGAAAGGCATGCCACATATGTGCAGGAAGGACGGGGGGAGAGTAAGCCAGGGACTTTAATAAAATTAACTGCATAGGGCGGCTGCCGTGGCTCAGCAGGCAGAGCTCCGACCTGCCGTGCTGGAGGTCTGGAGTTCGATCCCTGGTGCCTCCTGCCCATATGCAAATTAAAAAAAAAAAATTAACTGCATAAAGACTCTTCTTCCTGACCTAATTTTAGCTGTTAAAGCTAATTATTACCAAAATTATTAAGCAGTTAACATTCTGTATGCAATACTTTGTATGTGACATGGGACTGCACATAATTGTCTAGCATGTGACACCTCTGTATATGTATATATGCATATTTGTACATATGCATATATATGTACGTGCATATTTATCTATAATTTATATAATGTCATTTTTTCAAACTAAAGATTACAATCTATTTGTAGGTAATAAAGTACTTTCATTGGACATGAATAGTGTTTTCTAAACAATGGGATGAGATGGCGTGGGATGGGACCTGTCAAAATGCATCTGCCTCTAATAAAGGTGACTTTTTTTTTTACATAATTATGCATCCATGGATATGAGTGATGGGGGTATGTGAACTGAGTTACAGAGTAAACATTTTGTAATTTGGCTCCTTTTATAAATTTTGAAAAGTAGTGCTGTGTAGTCAGAGTGACAGCGGTGATTAACGTGTCTTATTCTCCTTAGATATTGTGTATTTTCCTGCCAAGTCCCCAGAGCATAATAATTAGTAGGTGACTCCCTGGAAATGCATCATACACTTACAGTTTGGATAAATAATTTTTGTGCTTGGTTCCACATGGCCTTCACATGAACTAACTATTATTTGGTTAGCTGCTTCTGTCTGCCAGTTATTGTAAGTTTATAATCTGCTCTTTTAAGCTTTCTCGCAGCAATAAGACTAAGGATGGGGTTGCTCTAATCCAATAATACCAACCAATGAAAGTATTAAGAGAAATAGCCTAGAAGTACAATGTTGAACACTGATTTAGGGAGGAAAGAGCTTGATGCTCTCTAACATGGCTGCAGATGGTGCCAATTGTTGAAGTGGCAATCTTGTCATTTTTATGAGCATTGCATAATATATTGGCTCTCTGCTGAAGAAAAGTCATCTCCCTGAAAATGTGACATGGCAAAGCATAAGAATTCTCACAGACTAAATATTCCAGTGGCTGGATTATGTGCTTACCATATTGTCTTCCTTAGAATGCATGGTAAGAATAGGCTTAGAGAAATACAGTCATGTACCTGGCTAGTTGTGCAGTTGTTGTGTGGCATTTCACCAACTGGTATGAGCCAGGGTATACTAATTACATATAAAGGCATTATTTTCTGTGTGGGTTTTAGGGCATATAAATAAGTAGTTTCACATTAGAAATTTGGAAATAATGTAAAGGGAAAAATCTAACCATGCTTGCACATTTTGTTTGTGGGCAAAATAAAAATATACAAATGGGCCCCTCTAGGGAAGTTCTTTTAGAAGGAATTAATTCTACTAAATTCCAACATTAATGGAAAGTGGAACCGAAATTGAGGATTTTGATACGAATTTCATTGAAGTCATCATAAGCACTAGGAGTTCAGGATTGGTGAAACCCAGTAGTGAACAGCAATGTTTAACAAAAATGTAAGTTTTTGGAAAATAATTACCATATATAATTGATGGTCCCAAAGTTAACAAAGTCATGCAATATAAGGCTCCCTGATTTATAATTTTCCAATCACAAATAGGATTTTTGTATTCTGTAGTTTATAGATAAACATCTAACTTTCAGATTGTTTCTGCCTTTGGATTTCTGTTGTGTTAATGTAAATATTGACCATCCCCTATGTATTCCCAGGGATAAGACTTACTCCTGTAAAAAATCGTTCTGCAGGATTCTAGAGTACAAGTCTAGAGAACTCTGGCAATAGTTTCAGAAAGATGAACGTTTTTTGTAAGTGTTCGTGTGTATGCCAAATGTATATTGTGAACTTCATGTGAATATATATAGTTGAGACCAGAATTACTAGTTTCTTTATAGTAAATATATAAATGTGTATCAATTCATTTGACCCTATTTCAGTACAAGGAGGTACTTTATGTTGTGGTCCATTGAACATAAATTATGGAGACAATGTATGTTTAGGTTAAAATTTAGGTCCTTCAGAAGCCAAGAAACATGGGATATTTTTACATTGAAAGACTAGATCTATTTTGGCCAAGATCAACAAATCATGGAAAACTCTAGTTTTCTAGAGTTTCTATTATAACAGTATAGAATGAATTTCATATGAGTGATATTTCAGTTTTAAAGGTCTCCAAGTGTTAGGAAATTGTTCTCTTAGATCTTTGAAACCTAAAGAACAATTAAGAATCAGTCCCTTGGTATCTATGTCTTCCATGCCTGAGAGGCTGCTTTGTGTGGACTTGCTGGGGGGTAGGGGAGCGGACCTGCTGGTGTGGGCTGGCTTACTGCCGGAGGGGGGCTTGCATCTCTGCCGGAGGGGGGCTTGCATCTCTGTGCTCGCTTTGCCTGCCTTACCTTACTCACCCCTTGGTAATCCAATTGGCTACCATCCCCCTTGCATAGTTGAGCAAACTAAGGGGGAGGTGGTATACCTTCCCCAGGATCTCACAGCTAGCAAAGGAGCTGGGATCCAAACCAAGGCTGGCTGGCTTCAGAGGCTGCAATGTTGTATCTTTAAAAGAAAAAATTCCGTTAACACAAAGGAAAGGAACAGAGTGAGAGTTTAATGCCACAGTTGAAATGAGGACAGTTCAATTTTGTTAACTAATATCCCTTAACTCTTCAGGCGCCAGTGAGAATACTACTGGGAAACCTTTGAAGCAATACAGCAGCTTTAGAGAGTCAGTATGTGAATCAGTGTTATGGAAATCCTATTTTAAAAGAATAAAAACATAACCCATGATTTTGAGGAAATAAATACAAATGTAAGGAACTCTTCACAGGCACAGGAGCACTAAGTGGTTGAAAAGTGCTGATATAAGAAAATGCAGATTGCAGTGACATAAATGAGTCTCCATTATGTAATTTTGTTTTGTTTAGTTTTTATAGCATGATAATGCTTTCTATGCAATTGTTGTATTACTTTTATGCTTTGCTTTTGGTGACTGAGAAAGTGAATACCTTACAGAAATTGCTCTTTAAGTTCATTTGGAATTGAAAAAAAAGTTCTTTAGGCTCCAATATGTATCGAGAGAAAGGAAATATTTACAACAGAACACACACATGCCCCATGTCTCATGCAGTCGACCTGCATTTTCTAGCAACAGCACTCATGTCAGGCATCTCCAAAACCCCTTCATGCAAGGAATCTGCATCTCACCTTCTGCCATTGGAGAGTACTCACTAGAAGCAGTGTTTTCTTGATCCATGCCTTTCCTTGGTAGTTTTCTTATTTAAAGTCTTTCTGCGTGACAGCAATAATTTATCACTTCTTTCAAAGCTCATCCGCTTACTCTGAGCATTCATTTCTCCAGGGAGGAGTTATTGTCCACTTCTGACTTCCCTTTCAGTGTTGCAAACTCGGAGAAGACATCTTATCCTCTAAGTAACAGAAGCAGTAGGGAGCTGAATTAAAATGTCACCCAAAACTCCACTCTTTAGTGGAGTTATTTTACTAGTTAAATTTTATGCAAAATACGATGACCCTTCTAGACCCAAAGGCTTTCCTTTGAATCAGACAGTTTTAGTTATTATCAGGGCAACTTTGTAGTATTTGCAAAATATGTGCAGCCCTATTAAGTCCCCTGGTAGATATTAGCCATTTCAGTGCTGGACAAATAGGATAGCTCTTCTTGTGGTTACTCATCCCCCACAGGGGAGTTTCAGAGAAGGAACCCAGTTGCTTATGGTCTTTCAAGTTAATACAAAACCCTTAAGAGAAAGGGCTCATCCCTCTGTATCCCAGCTAATGATTGGTGACGTCTAGTGGTGGCCAGATCTCAGCACTTAAATACCCATCCTTCGGGCATGTAGATCCAAAATAAACCCTGGAGATATTTTTTGAACTTCAGACTAGAAATTTACAAACAGAGGTCGCCAGAACCTGGCACCATCTTACATGATTGCCAGATCATCCAGTCCTCGGCATTCAGTGATGGTGGGTCCTCAGCTGCTCAGACCTTCAATGAGCCACGTGACAGATTGGAAGAGTCCGGCAGATTCCTCTCCTTGAGAAATTTGCCTTTCCCGACGTTCATCATTCATCCAAAATCGACTTCCAGTCTTCCTCATGCATTGACAGAAGTTCACAGGAGGTATTTGTCTCTCCTTGTGATGATCCCTGGAAGAGTTTCCACATGGGAAGCCAACCCGTAACGGCAAATTCTTTATTAAAATATGTTGAGTGGAAATTATGCTAATTAAGCTGGAGGGTAATTATAGACTAGAAAGATTCTTTCGCAGTCTGAATTGAATTGTTGTAGATAAATGTGCATTAACTTAATAGTGTGCAGCTAATTATGAAAGGTAAAGGGGAGGAAGAGATGTAATCAGTTACACGATGTTTTAGAGATGCCTCTATCCCAGGCGAACTCGCCTCTTAAAGCCCAGGTAAACCTGTAATGAGAATTCTTCCAGCATTTGTCTCTGATTTCTGGCATTGCAATTAAAATAGTCACCAGTGACTAATTAACCCATTTAACTCCATTTGCCTGTGGCATTTATTACAGCAGAGAGTTAAATGTGGTGGCTTTGTGCAGCTTTATGCCCTATTCTGAGTATATTCTTGAAGTTAATTCTTTGTTCGTATTTATGCTTTTGTGTGTATTTATGATAATTATGAAAAGGAGGTGCAGATCCATTGTTCCCATGTGATTTTTGCCATGCCCAACTGGAAAATAAGTCCTTTTTACTTAAATTTAGAACAAGCATAAGTGATAGTCATATGCCACTTGTTCCAAAATCTTCCCTTCAAAGGATCTGAGAAGCCTCATCACTGTGCTATCATTCTATATAGAAAAATGTAGTGCTGATTTGTGGTTGTTTATTCCTTTCAGCTAAAGATTTCTAAAATTTGTTGTTTAGGTGGGTTTCCTGTATTATAGGTCACACCCACCTGAGTCAGCCACATGAAATGCACCTTTTTTTTTTTTTAATACAGGGAGTACATATAGTGATGTTGAGTGATTATCTACTGATTTCAGAAATTTTAAGGTTCATATGTCTTCCAAGCAGAATGGTCTTACTCCCAGCCAAACACCTCTAGAGATCTTGGAGAGTTTCCATGTTAAACGAAAAAAGATCCAGCAAAGCACTATTCAGTGTAAAAAAGGAAAAAAGGCATGGTTTAGCCTGGTGTAAAAAAGCATGTCTATTACATGAAGTGGTGCTTTAGAGAAGGCAGGAAAGAAAGGGGCTTATGTACAGTGACCTCATATTTTAGTCTTCTGGTTTTCAGGGAACTTGAAAGAATTTCCTTCCATTTGCTGTTTCCAGTTAGAAAGCCAGCAAAAATGTGGCGATGAGCATCTAGTATTTACAGATTCCTTTAATTGGTCTATTTTCTTTTCTTCTACTTATATTATTTCACTGGTCTTGCTTGCTCACAGCTTATTTGAGTTATTAGCATTTATAACCTTGAACATCAGTTTGAATTTCCTAAATCTTTTCTGACACGTTCGTATGTTTTTTAAAACATTTATAGCAGTTTCTCTTATGTCTTATTAAAATTTAGCTTTTCTTTTGTTTTACTTCTAAAACAATACATCATATCTTTTGCCAAGACAATATAGGCATCAGAAACATTTCTCAAAGTTCATTCTTTTAGTTAATCAATTCACCTTTTTTTTTTTTTTAACACGGGCAAGCAAGCATCAGGAATCGAACCCAGGTCTCCAGCATGGCAGGCAAGAACTCTGCTACTGAGCCACTGTTGCCCGCCCATAATCAATTCACTTTTGATGAAAGTATAAAATCATTCATGGCCGTGAGACAGTCGAGCAGAATGAGACAGACAGTGGGTTCTAGAGTCTCAGTGCCCAGGCTGGAATTCCATTCTACCCTGTATTTTTTTTCCGGTCTTTCAGTTGTCGTCTTTACTGTAGAGAAAGAAGAGATTGCTGAAAAACAAATGCTGAGAAATAATGGTAGTGTACATTCCCCAGCTCAGTTCTTTGTCCAAGGAAACATCAAATTTCCATTAATCGTGTAATAAGAGAGTGTTTCTAAAGCCCTGACCGAGTACCCACTAGGCTGGAGTCCAGTGGGTGTTAATTCACTTCTTTCATTTCTGCTCTGCACATCTGGCATTCTAGAGCCCGTCTGCTTCTTGATTTCAATGGTGTTGACGTTTACTCTAAGACCCACTTGGTGGATTCTATAAAGACTTCAAAGGGTTGTGTTGGATCCTTAAAAAAAAAACTATAGCCATTTTATTTGCATACCATACAGTCTATCCAAAGTATATAGTCAGTGGCTCTCAGTACAATCACAGAGTTGTGCATTCACCACTACAGACAATTTGGGAACATTCTCATTGCTCTGGAACAAACAAACAAACAAAAAATCCTATACCCTTTCTACCCCATTATTGCCTCCTAGCATTGGTATAATACCTTTGTTACACTGATGAAAGAATATTACTATTATGTTACTATTCTATACTATACTATAGCATAACGTACTATAATCCATAGTTTGCATTAGATGTATTTTCCATGTACCATTCTATTATTAACACCCTATAATAATGACATACATTATTTGTTCGAGTTCATGTAAGAATATTCTTATATTTGTACAATTAACCACAGTCATTGTCCACAACAGGTTTTACTGTATTATACAGTCCCATTTCTTATCTTCTAGCTTTCCTTCTAGTGACATACCTGATCCTATACTTCCCCTTTCAGCCACAATCACACCCATAATGTGGTGCTTTAATTACACTTGCAGTATTAGTCTACCATCGCCTCCATCCATTTCCAAAGATTTGCAAGCTACCCTATATTAACTGTGTGACTTTGCACATGATTTTAAACTTTCAGCCTCAGTTTCTTCTCCTGTGAACCAGTAGAGACGTTAATAAGCCTAAAGAATAAAAAAACCTAAAATACTTACCCTCTGGCCCTTTAATGAAAATGTTTACTGACCCCTGAACTAGAATATTAAATGTGTGTGGGGGGAGGGGGTATAATATAAGACATGCATTTATACAATGTGTGTATAAAATCTTCAGCACAATGCTTGGCACAGTGCAAACCCTTACCATATTGTAAGTATTTTAATACTATATTATTTAATAATAATACTATTTTAAGTATTATTATGTTAAATACTTTTAATTAATTGTTGGAAATTAATAGAGAAGAAGATGAGTTGAGATCATTTCAAGTACACAAATTGTAGCAGTTAAAATGTAACTCTCTAAAAGTTATATTTTAAGCCTATATGGCGTAAAGGCTTTATAGTTTAAACAGATGTTGATTATAAGGATAAACATCATGACACTAACCTTTAGAAAATTGATAATTTTCCTTGTATTTTAGAATATATGTTAGAGCAAAACAAATAATTGGAACAGTTATTTCAGTGAATTCGTCATTTTGATGGCAGGAACGAAGACTAAAGACTGATCAAAATGCTCTTGGGGACACATTTTGTAAAAAGATGTTCGTGTTCAGTTTTGCAGAGGTGAATGTGAGATGACACGTGACATGGTTGCCAGTAGAGGTAACATGATTTCAGGCCACATGGATAGAAATCCCCTGTCAAGGGAGAGGGGTCCCTTATCCCACTCCCCTGAGTTGTTCCCACCACATCTGAGATACAGAGTCAGGTTGTTGGCAATTCTTCAGAGGTGTGTGCACACTGGAGTGTGTTCAGAGGAGAGGGTGAGACCCAAAATCACATCAGGTGAAGACTACTTGGTAGTTGGTGAAATCAGGTAGGAGGAGGGAGGAGGAGATGTGGGTGAACGTAGGCCTGATAATGCAGAGGTATTAAGGGCTCAAATCAGAATACATATAGAAAGATTTCACAATGACTCATGATCCCCCTCCATTGCCAACATTATTCATGTTTTTATTTATTCTCCCAGTCTTTCAAAATTTTCTCTCTTGGTTCCCCATTCCTCCCTCTCCCTCTCTCTCTCACATGCACAGACACTTGTCATATTTCCTGTATAGATTTGCATCTTGCATTTTCTACAACAAATATCATTTCATGACCATTTCCATACTTATTAAACATACTTTTTAGCATATTCACAGTTTTTTAAAACATTTATTATTGTGAAATATAACATATATACCCAAAAAAGCAATAACTTTCAAAGTACATTTTAACAAGTAGTTACAGAATGGATTTCAAAGTTTGGTATGGGTGGCCATTCCACGTTTTCAGGTTTTTCCTTCTAGCTGCTCCACAATACTGGAAGCTAAGAGAATTATCATTATAGTGATTCAGCACTCATACTCCTTTGTTAATTCCTATCTTCTCTGTTACAACTCCTCCTTCCCCTTTGATCCTACTCCCAATCTGCAGGGATCTTTGGGCTATGCCCATTCTAACTTTTTCATGTTGAAAAGGGGTGTCAAAAATATAGGATGTTAGTTGATGTTCTTGGAGACGCTGGCCCCTTGCTTTCAGGACTTATTTGGCCTACAAACCTGGGGGAGGTTATACGTTTCAGGAAAATAAACTTAGTGTATGAAACTTTTGTAGAGTCTTAGTTAGAGCCCTAGGTATTCTTTAGGGTTTATAGGAATGATGTTGGTTGGGATTTGGCAAACCATGCCTCTTAGCAATGTCTTCTAGCTGAAGCTTGCATAACAGTAGCCTCCAAAATAGCCTCTCTACTCCCTTTGATCTCACTTAGCCACTGATACCTTATTTTGATACATATGTTTTCCCCCTTTTAGTCCAGAAGGTGTTGTTGATCCCAAGGGGCCAAGGCCAGAGTCAACCTGGAAGTCATATCCCCCATTGTCAGGGAGACTTTCACCCCTGAATGTCATGTCCCAAGTAGCGGGGAGAATAATGATTTTCCGTGCAGAGTTGGGCTTAGAGAGAGGGGCTACATCTGAGCAACAAAAGAGGTTTCCTGTAAGCAACTCTTAGGCATAATTATAGGTAGTCTTAGCTTCTCCACTGCAGAAGTAAGTTTCATAAGGGCAAGCCTCAATATCAAGGGCTTGGCCTGTTATTAAATATATCTTTTAAACTTATCTTTAATGGCTTTACATATTTCACTATATGGATATAGCATTCTTTAACCATTCTTCAAGGTTGCTGCATTTTAAATACTAAAAGGGCTATCATAGAAAAGAGATTTTAGATATTTCAAAAGGCTTCTGAATCAGAGATAAAGCCAATGGTTTGAAGTTATAGGTATACAGATATGAAGTCATGTATGTAAAAAGAAAATCTAGAACACATTCCTCCTCAAATGGAAAAGGGCCAGTGGAGAGAGGTATTCTCTTGGCACGCATACATACTTTATCAATTTTTCTCCAATCTGAGTTCACAGAGAGGTGAGAGTTGGGTTTCAAGGGCATCAGGTTTCTTTCCCCTCTGCAATGTTACATTTCTGTAAGAGTCAACAGAAATTCCTTCGGGAGCATGGCCGGCCATGTGTGAATAAATCAAATGACTGTGACAGGAAAGACTTTTTGTCAAGAAACATTGTTTAAAAATCTATGTTGGTGAAAGGATCAAGGATAAAAGTGCTCGTGAAAATCTTGACAACTTCTATAGATGAATTAGGATTTAAAGAGCTAAGGCATGGGTGAGTTTTCACCCTTGTTATCTTGATCCGTTCAGCACTTTTACATAAGGATGCTGATTTTAAATAATCAGCTGGCCTGGGTTGTCACCGAGTTGTTTCATGGTGTATCATCTCACTATTTCAACTTCAGCTTAACTTTCTGGGAGGGGAAATCCTGAGCATATTCCGTCACAAGTGCAGTAGCAAGCTGCATTGGATTCCATGCTCTCCTTTTTGTTCTCATGACCAACACCTGAGTGCAGGTGGGGCCCCAGCAGGTTCACGCCAGCATAGGTAGGCCCTGCTTTGTTCTTAGAGCATCCTACCTTCCACAGCTGGAGTAATCAGTGGCTCATTCAACAGGAGCCAGGACTGACCCTTGAGAGGCTGCTTTAATGTCTGAGAGGAGACCAAATCAAAATGCTTAAGTGACTCCATCCTTTGCAGTGTTAACTGCCTTTTCAGCTGGTGGATTTTATAACTGGGTGTTTGTCAGTCTCTGTTGGGAGGGAAGGACCCTGGGGTAGCTTGCCAAATCCTAAGCACAGTGTCAGCATGCAACAAACAAAGCATTCTGTCAGCAGGTCTTGTGGAAGGCACCCGTGAAATATAAAGAGGCTCAAGTCCGGCCCCTTGTCTTCCCCTGGGGCAGTTACCAAGAGCTGCAGCCTGCACCAGGAGCTGTCCAGCCTGGGCAGTGGGATCGGGGTCACTGCCGCGTGCTGTGTCACTTGCCCCCATACTAAAAGTCATAATTTTAATTTTTAATTTTTATTGAAAATAGGAAACCACCATATATCCTTTCTGGGCCAAGGTGAAGTATAAGCACACACATGCAAACGCAAGAAGGTAAAGCTCTGTATCATCTTAAAACTTTCAACCCCCTGCCCAATGTCAACCTGGAATACACAGATCCCAGCCTCTGCCTCCAAGACATGAGACTCAGTGACAGTTAAAAACTCTTCCAGTCCTGCTCACAGGCCAACTGGAATCATGGAGACACCTGAATTAATGTAATAATATTCATAAAGATTCATCTGTATCCACTAACTCTTCTATTTTAATTCCAACAATAAAAAAGTTAATGTTAACTTCCTTAGTCATGGCCAAAAACTCATCAGCCTGATTTGACACCTTGATTTTTTCTAGAATATTCTCTTCTTTTTATGCATTAAAAATGATGCATTGTGATGTGAAGTTAAAGATATTACAGAAATTAATTTTATTATTTTCTCAATATTTTAAGCCCCTTTTCTTAGTGTGTAAAGTAGACCCATTGGAAGAACTAACAATTTAAAACTAGGTGTCATTATTATTATTTTTAATTTTGTTTTGCATGGGCAGGCACCAGGAAACGAACCTGGGTCTTTGGCGTGGCAGGCAAGAATTCTTCCACTGAGCCACCATCACCCCACTCCATAGGTGTCATTGTTTTATATATTACAGTGATAATTTGATTTAATAGAGCTGAGAGTCCAGACATTCCAAATGGTCTAACCACCAGGAAATATCATTCTGTATATTTAACTTCTCTGCATGGATCTTTGCCTGTCTTTTTTCCTTTCTTTTTTAAGCATGTCTGTTTACCTGTTATGCATCTGTATTTTTATTCTCATCTTGGTTTTCTACTCTTCACTCCTATGTATGTTGCTTTGAAGCAGTAAACTTTAGATGGGAACACATCATTCAAGGAAGGGTCTTCTTAGTTTGTAACAAATTGTACTTCCTACATACAGAGCTTTTAGGGAGGGTTTTAGATGAGCTGGAGGAGTATACTATATTTGTAGTATCTCCATTTTAGGATAATTTCTAAGTGGCTTTAAAAAGTGCATTTACCCTATTTTAAGTATTAGTGAAAAAGTGTAGATGAGCTCCTCTTGGACCCCAGTGTTGATGCAGATGTATTAGATCCATTCCACACTGTCTTTCTGGGTGGTTGACAACAGACAGATGGTCTTGAGGTGGTTCTTTTTAGACCTTCTCTTCCTGTCTGGTGGGGAAGAATTTAACAAAATTGAGGGGTTGTTTGGTCACATTGCATTCCTTTCTGGAATAGTTTTACATTCTTGTTTTATAGGTGTTTTCATTAAATAGTGTGAGAAACGTCCTTGTTTGAAACAAATTCAAACGTGCTTTAAGAATTGTGCAACAAAAAACTATTCCTATATATTCTGGTTATCTGTTGCTGCGTAACAAACAACCCCAAAACTCACTAGCTTAAAACAACAGCTTATCACTACATCTCATGAGTCTCTGGGTTGACTGGGCTTATCAGGGAGTTGTCACTCATGTGGGTCATGAGGATGCAGTCAGATGCTGGAAGGGTTGTGGTCATCTCCATGTGCCCCAGGGCTGCATGTTCACATTGGCTCCGTCATGTGGCAGGCAGTGGGGAGCTTGGCTGGGGCAGTTGACCAGAGTACCTACGCGTCACCCCTCCATGTGGCTTGGGCTTCTCACAGCGTGGGGGAGTGAGTGTTCCACAAGGCCAGGTGGGAGCTGCAAGGCTTCTTATGAGGGGCCCCAGAAGTACCAGAAATGGCCCTTCTGCCACGTTCCCTTAGTTCAGCTATTGGTTTAGGCCAGCGCAGCCTAACCTACTGCCTGGGAATCAGACGCCGCACCACGTGAGGAACGGTGTGTGAGCACGGGGAGGGGAGAAATGGGCGCCAGATGCTCCGATTACTTATCACACCAGGTACAACCACCAGCAGAAGTATTTATTTGAGATCTGAGAAGACTCTTCTTATCGCTTAGTGATTTCTTTATTCTACACACACATACACACCACACACACACAGGCTTAAAAGAAAGGGATCTTTTAAAAAGCTACACTGATTCGAATACTGTGGATTGAAAAAAGAGCAGGAGAGAGACACAAGTTGGCTGATCTGTTTTTATGCAGAGGGAAATCAGAAGTTAAAAAAAAAGGCTGGAGAGAATACACATACCTATCCTGTTTAAATGCATCTTAGACAAACATTATGAAATCTGAAAGTGGGAACAATGTTAGAAAATTACCTAAAATTGTTGTACTCCTTAAATTATTTTTTAACCGCCCCCCCCCCCCGACTTCAGAGGCAGTAGTGCTTTTTCTCTTGATCGGAGTGAGAATCATCTTCATTCTTTCTATATTCTTATAAAATCACCTTTTTCTACTCCAGAGATGCTAAATGAAAAGCCATCGACCAGTGCTTATTGTGACCTCTTCATATAAAAAATAAAACAAGACTAACAAAAAAGTATTTTGCATGCAAGCGAAAGTGGTAGCCAAAAGTGAAAGTTCCCAATATTGGGTCATTTTATTTAATGAGGATGAAATGATTGCCAGATTCTCTTGCTGTTGAGAAGTCGGAGCATGGAAGTCTTTTTCAGCTTCTGTAAGATTTGTCTGTGTGACCCTGAATAAATTACCTAACCTATTGCTACCTGAACATAAGCTGATGAAAAGCAGTTGCAGTGCTTATGAGTGAATGTTTTAAAGGATTTGGGGCTGTTTTTGCTCCAGAAGAAAGGAAAGGAGAGCAGGATCAGAGCCAGTCCCTCCAAATGCTTTGATTTTGCCAGATCCAGTTCTCCAGCCCTCTTTGGACCACATCCACTGCGTTCTTTGCCTGTGGATGGGGTGACGAAGCAGCATATGCCACATTTGCTAAGGGAGAAGGTTTTGTATGCCTAGTACAGCTAGGGTTCTCCTAGGGAATCCACTAAGCCTAAAGTACCAATTTGGCTTCCTGCTGATACAACTGAGCTGAAAGGATCTGACTTCCAGAGAAATGTAAGTTTGATTGAGACACCAGATTGGTTAAAGAGCATTATTCATCTCAGGAACCTAATGATGGAAAATGCTGCACCAGCTCTATCCTGTAATGGAAGAGGACTGATAATAAGAGGGTAATAGGAGGAGGATGATAACGTTAAAATGCATGAGAAGAGTTATTTAGTATTGGAGATCTCAGGTGCCTTTCCTTGCAAATTGCATACATATTGCAGAGCAACTTGTAAGAAGCCAGCATGAAAGAAGCCTTTATTTGTCCAACGAACAGTTTCTCAAGCTCTAAGAAGGCAGGTGTGGCACAGAAGCCCTTTAGCCGTCAGTTTGCCTTTAGGTTAATGAACCCCCAGACTATCCCATCTGCCTGCGCCTGTCTCTTTGGTCTTCTATACCTCATGCTCTTCTAAATGCAGTTCATTCACTAAGTGCCTGAACCAAAAGCAACAAGGAGTAATTACTGCACCTCATCCCCAATCTTCCATTCACACTCACAGTTTTAGTCCAGAACTCACTGAAATCCAGGAGAGGAACCTACTTGACCAGTTGACACCATTATCTGTAGGAAGCAGTAGACAGGGACCTGAATAGTTTGACCAGAATTATTCGCTTCCTTGGACTTTTCTCTTGCTGCATCATAAACATTATTTCCATCAGTGATCCTCCACCGGCTGAGAATTTGTCTCCCAGGAGGCATTTGGCAATACCTGGAGACATTTTTGGTTGCTACTGGCATCTAATGGGTTGAGGCCCGGGAGCTTGCTTAACATCCTACAATGCATGGACAACATCTACAACAAAGATATTGCAGCCCAAAATGTCAGTAACGCCAAAGTTGAAAAACGCTGGCTTATATTTATGTTGTACCCTCTCAAGACCACTCTCAGTCTCCCAGATGGGAGCTCCTAGGGCCAGTAACTTTCTTTTATTCAGGTTATGTTGTTGACGCTCGGTAAGTCATTGGGAAATGAATAAATGGGTTGGGGAATGTTGGTCAGCAAGGCAGCAAGTAACTATTGAGTATACTACTCATAATGTCTGCACATTTATTCCATCACAGTTTTTGTTTTTACCTTGGAATAGTTCCATTTCTTCATTAAGAGATAGTTATTGGTTGTCTACTGCATGCAAGGCAGTGGGTGAGGATCTGGGAGCACTGTGAGAATTAAAAATAGCATGGAACCTGCTCTCTGGAGTTTAGACTCTAGGGGAGGAAACAATCATGGAGCAGTTAATACAGAAAAGGATAAAATGTCACTGGGAGAAGCACACCAAAGCCTGCCTGCTTGCCATAAGAGAGGACAGGGGAATTTCTATGATGTCCAGAACTAGGTAGCATTTTCTCCAGAGTTGTCTGGCACACACAAATAAGGATCTGTGTTGTGGTACTTTGGAGTTGTTATGTGCCCCAGAAAAGCCCATGATCTTTTAATCCATTCCTGTGAGTGCAGAATGTTGCAGGTGGCACCTTTTGGCTAGTTTGCTTCAATTGAGATGTGACCCACCCAATTCAATGTGGGTCTTAATCCTTTTATTGGAATCCATTATGAGAGAATAAATGAGAGATGAAACTGAGAGAGCACTGATAAAAAAAAACCCCAGGGATGCTGAGGAAGGAGGCCACTGAAGCCAGGAGCTGGAACCAATGAGACCCAGGAGAGAAGGGCCAGCAGATGCCATCCATGTGCTTTCCCACATGACAGAGGAGTCCCAGAGGCCAGCAGCCTATCTTCAGAGAAGGTGTCCTCCCGTTGATGCCTTAGTTTAGACATTTTCATGACCTTAGAACTATAAATTGGTCAGCTAATAAATCCCCATTGTGAAAGCCAGGCCACTTCTGCTATATTGCATCCCAGCAGCCTTTGCAAACCAAGACATGTATTGACACATTAATACTACTTATTGAGATGAGCAACGTCTTTGCCATCCAGAAGTGGGCGTTCCGAGAGTGCTCACCTCAGGCAAAACCACTGCTGGCCAGGAAGATGGGGATAATGCAGCTAAGGCAGGCTGGCTTGGGATGTGTCGGGAACTACAAACAGTTGCGACCCTGCCCAGAGTGTGGGCAGAATTATGCATGCACCAGACACAGGTCAGCTGGAGGAAGAGGCATGGGCCAGAGTGTGGGAGGTGACAGGGTGTAAATAATGTTTCTAAAAGCCAGTAAGATACTCAGGCTTGCCTAGAAGCTGTACAGTGGTGGGGTATGCCAGAGAAACTGAGGTACTTGCTGCCTGCAGTCAACCTCATGAGCTAGGAACGTATTACCATTTTCAAAGCAAGAAAAAAGGAAGCCCTGAACCACTGTTCTCACAGTGGGAATATTATGGAAATCAAATTTACAGTTCTTGTGGCTAATTGGCTGCAGGGATGTTGAGGGAGAGGGAGGAGCTTAAAAACCACACTTTATTTCCAGGATATTTTTTTCCAGACAGTTAATGTAAAAGAGTCCCTTAAAAATATTTGTGTTCTTACAAGAGAAGAACTGCTCTTCCCTTTATCAGCATTCTACTAGATTGGATAACTTTTATAATAATGACAACTTTATGGATTCTGTATTTCAGAGAAAATGAGGCAAGACTAAAAAAATATTTTTCTTTATTTTGCAAATCTGGGTGTTTGGGAAAAGATATTTGAAACTACCTTAACTACTAAATGCAATCAAAAATGCTAGACTTCCAAGATGCTTCTATGTCAAACAATCACCTGTTGGAATTTCCAACTGGGCTCTGTAAAATACCATCTAGTACAAAGTCTCCTGTCTGGGAATGGTGTTCAGAAATAGCAGGAGGTCCGCGTGTCACAGAGACGAGGCCCATTGCTGTGGTGGCAGTGCCATCCGAGACCCAGCAAGTCCATTCTGCAATTAGGATGGACCAGCATTTTCCAGGAAGCAAGGTTTAGTTTTGGATTTGTTCCCCCCACCTCCACCCTGTTGCTAATTCAAGCCTCTTTTTTTCCTGGTATTTAACTGCAGAAATAGTAGGCATAAGCTTAAGATGTCAAATATTGGAGAGACTTAAACTCAAATAGGTCAAGGGATATTTAGGAAAACTCATAAATGACACATACATAATAGGACCTAAGAGAAGGTGTTTAAAATACATCCCTAAGCTGTTAGCTCTGGCATCACTCAGAATACAAATTTTACATAACAGCCACCACCCAAACCACTTCGTACTACTCTTAGAAATAAAAAACTTTTGGCTGAATTAATAAAAGCCTACATATGGTTTTGGCCTTATGTAGTGACTTTTTCAGCTCAGTGTTTCTGTTCTGGTCAATCGAAATATGCATAATATTTTAATTAATCAAGAGGATTTTCAAATTTGCAAATGATAATGAAATCTGTCTTCTCCTAACTGAGAGCAGTATTTTACAGATCTTTCACATATGAAATTTTTTTAAAAAAACTTCTAGGCTTTATCTTTTGTCTTCTTATTTTCACATTGACCTGCATAGAATAAATCTACGTGCTCTTACGACTCTAGGAAATGTATGTGTCCTGTGTCCTCGTGGAAGAAAAGGCTGCTCTGACATCTTGCCTCTGAGTACAGCCTGCTACTCTGATACTTACTCAAATGGACGTCAAAGCACTATTTAATGAGCACCAAAGAATTTGAGTGTGCTTAATTCCATCATGGAATGCAGGAGCAGGGTTCTTTGTACTACCTATGAGTAAATTATTCTGCTACACCCAGGCACCTTCTGGCATTATCCCTAGCTTCCTTTACCATCTCTGAGAACCACAGCTAAGGATGGGTCAGCAGTGGGCACATGGAATGGAATCAGCGGAAATCTAAGTTGACTCTTGGGGCTTCCTTCTTCTAACCCTGGGCAAGTGGCTTAAGCTTTGCAAACCTGAGTCTCTTCACCTATAAAGTAGAGAAGATCTTACAACCTACTTTACAGAGATAATGGTGAAGAAAAGTTAACTGACTACTAGCTTTTATTGAGCCATTACTAAGGCCTGTTATTCTGCTAAGCTGAGTATATTGAAACTGGGGTAATTTGTATAAAGTTTAAAAATTCAGAGTTGCCACTTGTTAGATGTAACCATTATCATCTTCTGAATAGCCACTCAAATGTAGACTATTTCATGGTTGGTTATGGTGGATTTTAATAGAAAATACCATCTATATGGGGAACAAGGTAATATTTACACAAAGTTAAATAAAATAAATGAATAAATATATTGAGTGTACAAAAAGAAAGGTGCTTTATATTAGGCATTATTCAAAGAAACCATCTGCTTTTAATCCAACTGGCAGATTTTGAGTGGCATAGCAAATCCCTTATGTAAGACTCACAAACCGTATAAAGCTAAGGTTAGTAGAATAGCATAAATTTGGTAAATACATTTTATCTGGGAGGTGCTATTTATTGCAACAAGTAGCACAACTCTTTATGGAAATAGATATTTAGATGGTCTATTGTTTATTCACATCCTAGTCATCAATGGAATGAAATGCTTGTGGCTTGCAAATACAACTTAACAAATTTGGAAGGAATTTGGAGAAAACCCAATATAGAGCCTTACACATTTTAGAGATGTCTCCATGAAAGAAGAGACAAATACACTGTGTAAGACCTCACATTCTCTGGGCCATGCAGTCTTTAGAGTGAGGCTGGCTGGAATTCTAAACAGAGGAGGTATAACAGAGATATTTGTTTGAAACCAATGTTATTGCCCAATAATAGTCAGCAACAGTAAAAAGCTTTTTGTCAGTTATCTATACTTTTAAAAATTATATGCAACCCTTGTTTTAAAGAGAGACAGCCATTACCATTGAAAGATGCATAAGAAGCATGATATTCATCCTAAATTAGGTGAATTTTATCCTAATGACATTTAGGAGGGGTAGACATTTATTTTTGTGCCTAACTCCTGATGTTTTATATGAAATAATAGAATTGATCGATTTGACAACGAAGCTTCATTGTTCTGAGTGCCAGCTCTGAAGGGAGTTGTCTTAGGTCCCCACAGCTGCCACAACAAAGAATCACAACTCAGCAACGTTAAGCCACAGAAATTTATTGTCTCGCAGTCTGGAGATGAGAAGTCAGAAATCACGGTGTCAGCAGGGCCATGTTCACTCTGTGAAGTCTGTAGGGGAGAGGATATGTTTGTTCCATTCACCCTGAGGGCAGAGTTTTCATGTCACTTTAATTTGTTTGCTTTTGTGTGGTTCTCCTGTGCTGCACAGATTGGCTCATTCTACAAGCTAAGATCATAGCAGCCCAACAGATGCCCTGGCAAAAAGGCAGGAAATGGGTATGACGGAGGTTCCTGAAGTTCAAGTACAAGATTGAAGACCTCAAGAGAAATTTGAAGCAGTAAAGAGCATGCTGAATGTAATTCTTTTTTTCAAAAAAGCATGTTCAGTAATGTCATTGAAAAAGTGTTTTTCTCCTAATCATTGTGCTATGCCATTGTACTATTCTATTTCTAAGGTCAAAAAAAAAAAAAAATTGAGAGAGAGAGAAGGCAATTTTGAAATTTTTTCCAAATTCTCTTATGTGTGTTTTAAAAATATAAAGCAGCTCTAATGATTGTTGTGATTTATTTTATGTCTTGAAAAGTCACAAAATAAAAAAAATTCAAAACATTTCCAAAAGGAAGTTATTGCAGATGACTGTGAATCCATTTTCCCAAATGTCAGTGTTTATTCTCATTTGCCTTATTAAATTTAGAATTTAATTGAAATTCTAAATTTGAACTTTACAAAATAAATTGTAAACCATTCATAAACACAGGATCTGCTCTCCCCCCAACAATTGTTCATGATGTATATATAGTTTTATATTTAGGTTCAGGTCATCATAAGGACCATTTATTCACCAGTGTACTGTGTGCTAGGCACCTCATAGCAAAACAACAAATTTGGACTCCATTGGATATCTTAAATTTTCGGAGGAAGTGTCACAATATCTGTCAGACACCATGTGAGGTATAAGCGTGCGGTAGTTCACAGTTTCAACATTAGGCCGTGCCACGCTCCTTTGGATGATGTCATGTCTTTTTGAAGCTGCATTTTCAGCGGTTTCATAATAAGATGCAAGTACCGTGTGAAGAGTACCATTCGAAAGGAAATGAACGTGGCCGTGTTCGAGTTCAAGGTTAGAAAAGTTGCATAATGTCCAACAGGTGCTGACTTGTGAGAACATAAATAATTCCTGAGCTGTTCAGACACAACTGTTTGATACTTGGAACTGTCAGGCACTTCTTTTGCTACCGGGGCAAGGTGACAGCACAAGGGAGACACAAAGGGCCTTGGAAGTTTACCACCACGGAGATGAAACTTAAAATTATATTTTTCTAGTAAGCAAAGAAGTGCTTAATGAAGGAACTATCCTTCTTAATTAATGAAAAAGAGAATAGAATTAACTTAAGCTTTGATATTTGCATAAATATATGCAAATATATTGACTATATCAAGCCTAGCCCATCTGTCCTGTCTGCGCCCTCCCCTCCTCGAACCTGTTCTCAATTATAAAGCTCTTTGACAGCAATCACAGAAAGTACCTTTAGACTCATTGAAAACTTTTCAATTAATTTTCATGTTAATGCCAACCATAGGTAGACACAGATGTAATAAAAGCCTAGTCTAAGAATTTACCGGTGGATAGAAACTAAAGGTAATTGAGCACTGATATCTGGACATTAATAATATATTTTATTATTGCACTTTTAAAGGATACTTACTAATGTGCTCAGTTATACAGATACAGAGTCATCCAGTCTAACGAAACACAGTTTGTCCCTCCACATCCCTTTTCCCCCTGGTGTGCAAAGGCTATTAATAAATATTCATTGTTGGTTATTTTTGTTGTAACTGAAGGGTGAAAATATCCTCTGGATTTTATGTTTAGAAAATTCAGACGTGAGGAATAGAGATAAAGTAGTAGCTTTATCACATAAGTGCTGTTAAATATGATAAATATGATAAAAGTACATGTCTATGGAATTCCTTTGCATTTAATATCTACCAGTGGAAAAGTTGTGAATGGCCTCTTGGACTCTATAGTTCATTTTTCTAATATTAAAACAGCACGCCTAAAATATTCATGTCTTTTTAGAATTCTTTTAAGGATAAAGTGAAACAATATACCTTAAGGTTGCATTTTAAGGACATGTGTAGGAGTAACTATAGACCTAAGGAAATCGCTGTAATTGTTTTGTTTTCCTTTTCTATCAGCTAAACAACAATAGAAGCACCCAAAAGCATTCCTACCTTTTTTGTTTTTTTTCAAAAAAGAAAGCTACGGGATATAACCCACAAAGTCATTCTTCAGTGGTTATATGCGAGTGTCAGACTTGCTGCTTACAAGATTCCAAAATAACCAGCCAACTACACAAACCAAGAGTTAGAGTGCTGGCTTCACGTCGACAGAGCAACTGGTTGATTTTCTGTTTTTCTTTTCTGGAACTTGTAGTATGGTTTCATGTTAACAGAACTTAAAGACACTACTTTAACCCCCAGAATGACACTTTTTCTGCAGAGGCAGCCAGGAGTCAGGATGTGAAGTTTGTCTTTGGCATCTTCCCTTCTCTTTTGGTGACCCTCTGGACCCCTCCCTGGGCAGCTCCAGGCCTAGTAACCAAGAAAGAGAAGAGTAGCCCCTGGCATCCAGGAGCCAGCTTGGCTCCAAATTAAATATTTTTACAGTTCACCAGCTTCACACTAGGCTACTCTGATCATTTCAGATCCAGACACAATTAAGATCCCTTTGTAATCATGTCTAAATACAGTCAAAATCCTGAACATTGTCCAAACCACAAAAATAACCAAACAGCCCTGTATTCTAGCTGATGTGATTATTTTACCAATCACAGCTAGCTTTAAGCTTACTCTATTCCTTCCTCCTTCTAGATGGGCTTCATCGAAATTCCCAATCAGAGAATTGCCGTACATCCTGGTGGCATCCAATCCAGAACAAAGCCCTGCCTCCTTGAGTCTTCCCAAAAGGCCTAGCATAAACCTAATCCTTGCAAGTCTAGCACATCCTTTGAGATGCCCCCACGATTCCCCCCTGGTGTCATCCTGGTGGTCTGGCTGGGAAGCATGACATCACCATCACCTTCTTTGAGGAAGTGTACTCCTCCTGAAACCACATGACCCATAAACCAGAGGGGAAAGCCCCCATGTCTTCTTTCTTCTTAGATAATGAGCTTTTCCTCTTAGGTAATTCTGCTCCCATTTTATTGCCCACGACCACCCAAAGGAGGAACTAGAGGCTGAGTATGATTGGGAATCAGATTGATGGAAAAGTTTTTTTGACTAAATAACTTGGAATAAGCTCTGAATCTTGACAGGCCCCATGCACTAGCTTATTTATGTCTTTATTCAATTCACCAAACTGTCTAATCTAAGTTTTCCAAGCTCAATAAGGATGGGAAATGCTGGCTAATGTCCCTTCAGCTCTAAAATTTGAAAGGAAATCAAATAAAAATAAATTAACAATGGGATTTCTAAGCCATTGTTATCAATATTCATGATAATATACCTATGTATTCATATTATTGATATTTATTTCTGCCATCCTTTGACTTAATTTGAATGTATGATTGTTGTCTATTTGTAGTCTATCCCCACAACTAAAGTGTAAGAACCTTGAAGTTAAGACTCAATATTTACAGCCCCAGGAACTAGAACATTCCCTGACTCATAAAAAGCCCTTTCAAATATTCCTGGAAAGAGAGAATGCATGGATGCTACCTTTCGACAATTTGCTACCTCATTTTTAGTTCAAAAACCCTTCTCACTTGGTGCATTTTTGGACCAAATTATTTTAGATTCTACTAAGATACATTTTAAAAGAAGCTATCTCTGTTCAAAGCTATCTGAAATAAATAGTGTTGTTATTCTACAGAGTATCAAAATTAGGTGATGGAGATGAAGTTGTATGTGTGAAACATGCTTCAAAGATTTAAGAGACTTAAAGTGACAGTGGATATTGTTAAATAATTGTTATTGCCAAGATTGAAATCTGGCTAGCAGTCAACCCCAAGCAGAATTAACTGTCTAATGTTGATGAGATAGTGAGACAGGTACATGGGATAGGTTCTCACTTTCAGAATCTTGGAGATGGTATTCTTGCATTTAGAACACAACTACCTATAGAATTGTGGTATAGAATTCTTTTGTCAGAGGTTCATACATTTCCATAAACAAATTCATCAAAAGTGCTGCTTTCATTTTTTACATAAAAGAAATAGACAAATGATATGGTTACCTAATTTATAAGAAATTGTGCTCCATTCCACGGGTGTACATAGACACATATGTATGTATGTATACACACGTATATGCATACATGCATATGCATATACATAAAATGTTTTGAGAATGGCCAGGCCTTTTTGGCTTTTTCCTCAAATTCTTAATCTAATCCTGAGGCTAAATTCTGATCTTGTTCCAGTATTGAAAATAAAAACCGTTGACTCAAACATATTTGAATTGTGCACTCCTAAACCCAATGTTCTGGCATCAAATCCCTTGCCTTTCCTTCCCACTTGAGGTTCACCAGTCCAGGAGCTTTTCTAAGAAAAATCATGGGCTGTTAATTTTAAAATTGGTCCATAGTCATAGACTATAAACGTTTTCCATAAAGTCATTATGGTTTACAAGGTAAAGTTTATGGGTACTAATTTGCAGCTCTTTCCTTTGGGCTATTATCCCCAAACAGAACCTGTTAGAATTTTCTAGGCAACTAAACTCTTATATATATGATGTTAATTTTTCATTATGGAGAATGTTTTTCTTAAAAAAATCTAGTTGTGTTAATAAATGCATAGTATTTTAAATTAATTGTTACTGTTATAGGTATTTTAATATAACTGAAATACCCTTTCTAATCCAATGGTTTGGAAATATTTAACTCTTAAATAGAAATAGAAATTTCTCAGTACTTAAGCTACGTGTGATTAAAAATATTTAAAAAATAGCATATATTTTGACTAATCAGTTTAGATTTTTCCCCTTTAACTCTCGTCTTAGTTTTCCAGGCTGCTATGATGAATATCATTCAGTGGGTTGGCTTAAACCACAAGGTTTTGAAGACTGAAAGTTCAAATCAGGATTTCAGCGAGGCCAGGCTCTCTCCTGGGATTGGTAGCATTTTGGTGAAGGTAGCTCTTCATCATATGGGATCTCTCCACTCCTTTCTGCTTTCTCCTGATTTCCGGCTTCTGCTGATTGCCCTGAATTTCCTCTCTTTTGAAGGTCTCCACTCATACAGATTAAGTTCCACCCTGATTCATTTTGTCCTCATCCGAGATAGGATCTTGGAAGATCCATTCACAAATGAGTCCCCACCTTAAAATGATGATTTTCTCATCATTTTATTGCTTCTTTCTCTTCACTTTGGCAGCCAATAGAGAACTTGCTAGTCAAAATTGCCCCTTCTTATTCTGAACTAATAGATGTGAGTCCCCAAAAGGGCACCCAAGTCTGACCATCCCACCCCACTGATTCCAGAGCTGGGCCTGAGAGATGGAGTAGTTGGAATCTCCCACCAATGCAGGACATATGGGTGGCACAAATAGAAGGGGCTCAAGCCAGAGGGGGTTTACAAATACTTCATGTGCAGTCCCCAAGGAAATCCTGCATGAAATGCACCCAGACTTCTTCCTCTTTGCAGCATATCTGCTGCCACCAGCTTCCCTCGTCATTCCTGCAATAGCCTTTTCTCCTAATCTGTTTCCATACTAGCGCCTGTTCCCAACACAGCAACTGGATAATCCATTTATAAAATCAGCTTTATTGAGGTGCGATTTAATACAATAATGACACCATTTCATGTGAGCTTTCACAAATGTGAACCCCCTCACGACCACCCTCAAAATAATCATTTAAAAATGGGAATCAGACCGCAACATTCCATTAGCTTCTGCCTCTCTCAGAGCAGAAGCCACCGGCCTGCATTGGCCACCAGTTCTCTGTAACCTGGCCCCCTCTTGCCTCTCTCAGCATGGCCATCTGCCTGACTCTGCTTCACCCTGACCTTCTCCCATCGCCAAGCACCGCTCCTACCTCCGAAGAGTCTTTCACTCTCTGACCCCTTTCTCTGGAACCCTCCTGCCCTCCAGCACCACCTTCAGGTCTTCTCCAGAATCACCTTCTCAGGCAGTCTTCTCTGGCTACTGTATTGATAAGAACAAGCACACACTAACTCACACGTGCACACACACACGCTCACACGTGCACTCTGGTATTCTTTATTCCTGCTTTATTTTTTCCATGGACGCCTGTCCCTATCAAATAATATAGTATGCTGTTTTAATAATTCATTGTTGCTGTTAGGAAGCAAGCTCTTTGCCATCAAAAGGCTTTGCTCTGCCTTGGATCCCAGAGGCTAGATGCACACTGGCCCTCTCTTGATGTTAATTAGAGGAGTGAATGGGCTCATAGCTGGATCCTAAGGCCAAGCTGGCCACCAGGCAGCACTCAGAAATATGGCAGGGAGTGAAGGCCACCATGCCTTACTGGAATAAGCTGAAGGTCCAGGGAAGTTGCAGTTCCAAATAGATAAGCAAAAGGTGGCCAGGAAATAGGGAATCTATTTTGATAGTCACAGGTAACAGGGCTGCCTTGTAGGGCATGAATTTTGGAGGCACAGTCCCTCCCAATATTCCAGGCAGCCCCTTACACTTTGTTGTCCCAATGAGCTGGTCTCTTTCAAGATAAAAGGAGCCACATACCCTGGGGCAGATGGGCCTCTGTATTAGTTTCTTGCAGCTGCTATAATAAATTACCACAATTGTCAGTGGCTTAAAACAACACAAATTTATTCTCTTATAGTTTATACAACTCTGGAGGCTAAAAGTCCAAAATCAGTTATACTGGGTCAAAATCAAGGTGTCAACAGGGCTCCCTATGCTTCTTCTGGAAGTTCTGGGGAAGAGTCTGTTTCCTTGCCTCTTCCAGCTTCTAGAGCTATATTCCTGCATTCTTTGGTTCATGACACCTCTGTCCATTTTTCAAAAGATAGCAGGGTAGCATCTTGCTTTGGTGGCCACACTGGCTTCTGTGTCAGATCTCCTTCAGCCTCCCTCCTGTAAGGACATCTGTGATCTTATGGTAGCATTATCCCATCCAGATAACCTGAGATGATTGACCCCAACTTAAGATCCTAAATCAACCTGCAGAGTTTATTTTGCCATAGCAGGTGACAGTCACAAGTCCCCAGGATTAGAACCTGGCTATCTTTGGGGACCACGATTCAGCCTCCTGACCAGAGACAAACAACAGACATTGTGGGCAGATATAGGTTCCCACAGTCTTCCCTCCTGATTCACTGATGCAGGAAGTGGTGGGGATTCTGCCCTTTCTCTTTCCTCTTCTAATAACTGTTCTGTTTGCAGGGCTCCTTGTTAGGAAAGGGTCAAGTTTGAAAGCATGTAAGCAAAAATGGTAGCCCTTATGCTTATAGCATTTGAATTCTCCCCCTTTCATGTACTTGAATTTTCAAATCACATGTGATGTGTGTGTGTTTGTGAGTTGCCTCAATCTGTTGTGAAAAGAGCTGGGCATAATTAATAATACAAATTTGAGATGAGGAGAGGATCATGTAACGGGAGGGATGTGAAGGTACTTGCTGGTCCCGAGTACCTTCTCGTCCCCATGAACCTGTTTCCGTGGTGCACCAGGGCTCCTTCCCCACAAGACTGAGTGGAGAAGTGATGGTTGAGTGAGTAAATGCTTATGATGCAGAATTGGGAACTCCATTTTCCCAAATTGTAAAGCTGGGGAAAAGCCATTTCTTTCTAATAACTGTAACAATTGAACTTGCTTTCCAGTCTGCCATACTTCTAGTGCTAATGTTTATAGAAAATCAAAGTTGGTGTTTTATTAAATGTGATTTATGGCATAAGACAGCTTTTGGGTTTTGGTTGCAGACTCTCTAGGAATGAGGATTAAGATATCAATGCCTCCATCAAAATGGATATCAAACTTTATCATTTGATAAGTTTTCATTGGTCAACAAGTATTGGAGTATTTCTATTTTGTCAAAAAGAAAAAGAAAATAATCCTCTCACCTTATGACCACGGCCCCCACCCCCCACCTTCTCAGAAACCAATTCAAAACCAAAAACTGAACAGCCGCCTAGTGGCTCTAGATGTAAACATCTAAGCCAATGCTGATTTTTAAAACTTTTAGGTAGAGTTCAGAAAGTTTGTAATTGATGGAGAGTTTATAAATTTAAATTCCCGTCCCTCCAGCCCCTTTCCCTAATGGGAATGTTTTAGGTCGCAATTAAAATGAGCAATGTTGCTCTTAAGGAAAGCTTCACAGAACATCTGATTTTGAATTCATGAAGACTCTGGCTGTCCTGGAACTGGATGCTTTCTCTTCGCTTGGGGAAGTAGACTGGATCAAACGTTGTGACAAGCCATCAACTCTTTGGCTGCGGCGCCTGCAGAGCATAGTAACGCATTGCAAACTGGGTGCTACAGAGCTCTCAATGAGCACTGGAATTTTAACAGCTGGGATAGTCCACATAAGAGTGAGGAGTTAGTCACAATGTTGTCAGTCCATGTGACAAGTTTTAATGGAGAAAAGGTTGCATTTGCATATTCTCCAGTTCCATTAGCATTTCCAGATGAAGCCCAGTAACAAATGAGAGCTGTGCTCTGTAGGAAGTTGTAGATAGTTCTTATTCTTCTCTTCTTCATCTAGTTAAATATAATGCCTGACATTTCTTGAGGGTCTATGCTATAAACCAGAGACTTCTCTAAGGGGTTCATAGATTTTATTTCTAATCATCCCAACAATACTCCAAAGTAGGAAATGATTATCTCAATATGACAGATGGACTCCTTGGAAGATATAAACATTAAGTCCCCCCCATGCCACGCAGTAGAAATTCGGCAGCACAAGGCAGAGACGTGCCCAAGACTTCAGAGAGAGCTCACGGTGGAGCAGCATTTGGATCAAGTCTGGCTATATCTGAGTAACTTTGTCCAGCATACCAAACTGCCTCCAAAGGGCAGGAGGAAGAAGAATTGTTTCAAAAAGCCATTTTAATTTTAGTGCAGTTTTTATTGTAAGCTAAAGCAGTGTCCCTCCTTACACTTGAATTTCTTCAAATAAGTATAATGTCCAATTGAATGCACATTAGTGAAAGATTATGAGGTTTTAAAATTTGCAAATGGTACTGTATAAATTTTAAAAGAAAAATATATCCCTCATTGCAGTTTTAGAATACAACTACTAAAATACATCTGTTCTAGTTTGCTAGCTGTTGGAATGCAATACACCAGAAATGGAATGGCTTTTAAAAGGGGAAATTTATTAAGTTACTAGTTTACACTTCTAAGGCTGAGAAAATGACCCAATTAAAGCAAGTCTGTAAAAATGTTCAAATTGAGGCACCAACAAGAGGTTACCTTCATTCAAGAAAGGCCGATGAAGTTCAGGATTTCTCTCTCAACTGGAAAGGCACATGGCGAACATGGCAAAATCTGCTAGCTTTCTCCAGGCTTCTTATTTTATGAAGCTCCCGCGGGGGTGTTTTCCTTCTTCATCTCCAAAGGTCTCTGGCTGCTTGGGCTCTCCGCTTTGTGGCTCTCTCATCATTCTCCTGCTTTTTCAAAGGATTCCAGTAAACTAATCAAGACCCACCTAGAATGGGTAGTCACGTCTCTAATCTAAGGTTAATACCCACAATTGGGTGAATCATATCTCTTTGGAAATAATCTAATCAAGTTTCCAGCCTACAGTACTAAATAGGGATTAAAAGAAAGGGCTGCCTCCACGAGATGGATCAGGATTAAAACATGGCTTTTCTAGGGCACATAATCCTTTCAAACTGACACAACGTATAAGTGTAAATAGTTTACCAAACACGCTAATATATATTATTTTGTGTTGTCATTAAAAAAAATCCCATGACATAGGTGGTATTATCTACATTTACAAAATTATTTTTATCTTTTTAATTATAGAAGTTATAAGCTTACAGAGAAATCATGCCTAAAAACAGAGTTCCCATATGTACTCTATTATTCACACCTTGTATTAGCATTAATAGCCAAAATCATCTTGCAAAAGAACAAAGCCAAACTTCTCACACTTCCTGAAGTTCAAGCATATTACAAAGCTACAGTAATCAAAACAGAATGGTACTGGCACAAGAACAGACATTGAGGCCAATGGAACTGAACTGAGAGTTTAAAAATAAACCCTCACATCTATAGCCAGTTATTTTTTTTATAAAGGTTCCAAATCTGCTCAATGGGAAAGGAAATGTCTCTTCAACAAATGGTGCTGGGAAACTGGATATTCATTTGCAGAAGAATGAAGCTGCTCCCCATACTCACGCTATATTAAAAAATGAACTCAAAGTGGATCAAAGTTGTAAACATAAGATCAAAACTATAAAATGTCTAAATGAAAACATAGGGAAGCATCTTCAGGACCTTGTGTTAGGAAATGATTTCTTAATCTTTATGCACAAAGCACAAACAGCAACAACAGCAAAATAGACAGATGGGACTTCATCAAAATTAAAAATTTTTGTGTATCCAAAGAATTTGTCGTGAAAGTAAAAAGACAACCTACAAAATGAGAGAAAAATTCAGAAATTATATATCTGATAAGGGTTTAATATCCAGAATATGTAAATAAATTCTAGAACTCAACAATAAAAAGGCAAACAATCTAGTTTAAAAATGGGCAAAAGTCTTGAATAGACTTGTCTCCAAGGAAGATGTACAAATGACCAATAAGCACTCAAGATCATTAGCCATTTTGGAAATGCAATTTAAAAATCACAATGACATACCATTTCATATCCACTAAAATAGGTGCTATTCAAAAATTGAAAATAAGATGTTAGAGATGATGTAAAGAAATAAAAACACTCATTCTTTGATGGTAGGAATGTAGAGTGGTCCATTCACTGTGGGAAATAGTTTGTTTATTCCTCAGAAAGTCAAGTATGGAATTACTGTACTACCCAGCAATCGCACTTTTAGGTATATACCCAAAAGAATTTAAAGCAGGGACTTAAAGAAATATCTGCACACCAATGTTCACAGCAGCATTATTCACAATTGCCAAAAGACGGAAGCAACACAGGTGTCCGAGAATAGGTAAATGGGTCAAGAAAACATGTCAGATATATATAATGGAATATTATTCAGCTGTAAAAAGAATGAGGTGTCTGATGCAAGTAACACATGGATGAACCTTGATAATATGTTAAGTGAAATGAGCCAGGCACAAAAGAAGAAATATTGTATGACCTCATTGAGGTGAAATAATGAGAATAAGCAAATTCATAGAGTCAAAAACTAGAGCTACCAGGGGCAGGGTTATGGAATGGGGAGTTAACACCTAATTAGTACAGAATTTCTGTTTGGGGTGATGGAAACTTTGGTAGTGGAGGGTGGTGATGATATAGCACAACATCCTGGATGTAATTTAAACTGAATTATATATATGAACGTAGTTAATAGTGGAATATTTAGGTTATATATGTTACTAGAATAAAAGTTTTTAAAAACCTATAGAAGTGTACAAGCAAATAGTGAACCCCAAAAAACAATGGACTATAATTGATGATATAATTATAATCATATTGTTTAATTAGTTGTAACAAATGTACCACACTAATACAAAATATTAATAATAAGGGAATCTCTGTGTGGAGGAAGTGGGTCATAAGGGATATCTACATATTATGCATGATTCTTCTATAAACCTAAAACTTACCTAATAAAAAAAAAGAGAGATGGTCTTCATATATGCCGTATAAAAGATTGCCTAATAGAACAATTACCATTTGGTTGTTAAAATACACTGAAATGAATTTTTTGCTAATCGTTTTCCAAAAACATAGGCTTACCTAAATTCATCTTAACCATCCAGTGTCTTTACATGAGACTTCTAATTTTAATTTCCAGGTATTCTTTATTGATTTGATTTGTATAAAGAATATAATTCTAGGAGCCTACTATTGTAAGAAGCAAGGCTGTGCTATCTCAACATTGCAGAAGTGGTTTAGAATTATGCAACAAAAGTAAATTAAATTAAAAATAAAAACAGGCTTCATGGTTTTTAGTCTAAATTGTTTTCTACTGTGATGATATATTCAGGAATTCTGTAGTTGGTTCATTATCAGCTATCACATAAGTATATCTCATAGCAAATATATTACTGTGCTATATATCCTTTTAAGACCATGGACATACTCATTTAAGATTTTAATGCAAATGCATTAAATTCTTAGTGCAACTGAATGCTTTATCTTTCCAATAAAAACTATGCCAATTCAAAGGGTATATTTTGTATTGTCTTCAACTGCCATAAGGGGAAAAAGTAGCAACACGTTTCAAGGTTTGCTTGACAACTCCTACCATTTGTCATAAAGAAAAGATAAAGAGAACACATTAGAATCTGTGAAGAAGCTTTTAACCTTTGACTGTTCTTTCCGTATCCCATTTTTTATGCCTGCTCTTCCCAGATGACAGCAGTGACCTGGCATCAGTAGGATGCATGCTTTTAAGTAGAAGAAACAGGTGTTTGCAAACCCTTCTCATTTCTCTTTCAGCCTATCTTTTGGATAAATAGTACCCTTTTGTGGCACTGGGGTTATGTTTTTCCTGTGGGCTCAGAAGCTGCTTTTAATTTCTCTGTTAATAATCAGCTCCCTGATGGGTGAATGGAAGCCCTACAATTGGTCCTAACAGGACCATGTTCTAACAGGTTGTGCTTAGTGAGCTCACAAAAGAATATTCATTTGAATAATGAGACAAACCAAGTATCATTTTTCTTAAGGTACAATATACAAGTAGATTCCTGGAGTAACTCAGATGTAAAAAGGAGGATATAGAAAAGACTGTGTAGTGCATGGCATTTACTAACATTGTGTGAATAACCCAAGCTTTTTAAATAAATGCTTTCTTTTTATGAAATCCTCATTTTGTTTGGCTTTCATCCTCAGAATCATTTAGGGAATTCCCTTATTTTTAAAGAGGTGGTTATGACGAACAACGACAGTAATAATAATTGCAATGACTTTTTAGATTGGGCTCTTCCAGTTTTTTCTTCCTTTGTCTAATAACTTGACTAAAAATAGTATCCAAATCAGACTGTTGAAATAATATATTAGAAATTAAATGTGGACCTAAATCATCCACTCTAAGTCCACATGAATAATGTATATATTAATGAAGTCATGTGCCATTTAAAAAGTGATTTTTTATGATGTACGTAAACAGTGGCTTCAACTGATACATTTAAGATGATGATTTGAATATGTATATAAGTAGGGTCTATATATATAACACATACATGTGTGTACACGCTGATATACTTCCAAACAATTTACTCAAGGCAGTCTTTTCAAAATCCTATTTTAAAGGGGTGTGTAAGAAAATCAGAACAATAATTTGTGGCGACAGCTCTATGAACTCTGATGTGCATTTCATAAATGAGTTAACCGCAAGTTAGCTCTGTGGTGGAAATTCTTTCTCATATTCTCTCGCTTTCTTTTTGTTCAGAGAATTTGGATGGAGAGACCCCGAACTGCCCGAAGTGATCCAGATGTTGCAACATCAGTTTCCCTCGGTCCAGTCTAATGCTGCAGCCTATTTACAGCACCTCTGTTTTGGAGACAATAAAATTAAAGCCGAGGTAAGTGTTCCTTGGATTCTCAAGTAACTGGAGTCAGATTCATGATGACTTAGGGTTTTTTTAGACTAATGTTGAAAGGGAAAACTAAAGTTGCCTTTTCAAAATTTAGATCCATGTTTAGTATGGCAACCCAGCACTTTTCATCCAAATAATGGTCATACCTACACATCCATTCTTATATATATTAGAATACTGAGGAAAAAAAGATAAAGGGCAAATGCTAGCTCAGCAGAGGTGGAATTGTCAAATGCTGCCCTTTTGGGGTGATTTACCTACAGTCATTTGCCTCTCAGTTCTAAAAGATTACAAAGCATTTCTTGTTGCCTCTTAAAATTACAGCAAAATTGTTACAGTCAATATATGGTATGGCCTCTCCTTCCTGGAAAACTTATCAGCAAGAAGGGAATAAACTTGCTTTGTGTTTTAAGCAAGGCCTTTGAGTCATTTACAGATACTGGTGGATTTAGTACAGCTCTTGGGGTTCTGTTAAAGAGTCTTTTGTCAGTACCTATCAAGTAAACAACTGTTAAAATGTCCTGGGTTTTGAGAGTATTTTAATGTACCTACATTGTAATATGTGATAGTTCTGAAAAATCACAGCGGCCAATGCATCTATCTACCTCTAACTTTTTTTAGACAAGGGACAAGCATTTGCATACCAGCGGCTGACTAATCAAAATTTTAAAAAGACTTTATAAGCTATAAAGAGTCATCTCTATAACATGTAAGCAATTTTGAGGATGAGTCTAAATTAGTTTAGAAGTGGAATGAAAATTTCTGAAAATATAATTACAATTTATTTTAGGTTTTGCTTGCTTGCGCTGACATGTATATAGGCTATCAGCTTTTCATCATGCTTCTTTCTCTCTTCTACTGGAATAACAAAGTCTTGGTCCATATTCATTCTTATCAGAAAAAAAAAAAAACATATTTCTTTCTGGAATGAGTATTGAACAGTGATTCTCGACCAGCTGCGGTTTTGCCCCCAGGGTCACTTGGCAATGTCTGAAGGCATTTTGGATTGTCACAACTGGGAGGGTAGGGAGGAGTGCCCTTAACATCTAGTGAGTAAGGGCCTAGGATTCTGGTTTACATCCTACAGTGCACAAAACAGCCCCCCAAAACAAAGAATTATCCAGCCCAAAATGTCAATAGTTGCCAAAGTTGAGAAATCCTGATATCGAATAATATTGCCCAACTAAGACAAATTTAAAATGCCAAAAGAAAAAAAAAAACTGTTAAGATGACCTAATAACAAGTTCAAGTTATGTGACTCCTATTCCAAATGGAAGTTGTTCCTAGTCATTCTCAGTCTTTAATAGAAAACAAAAAGGCCGTTCAAATTGAGGGACAGATTTCTGATAACAGAATGACCTACCATCAGTTTTTGAAGATTACAATCTTGAGAGTTTCTTTAAAGGTCACAAAAGCATTTCATTCCACTATTGGCATAGAGTTGGTTCAGGAGCATTGTGGACACCCTGCAGAATTGACATGAATCCCACCCAAAAGTTGGTTTGAATGGCCAAGACTGATGATGCCACACACTCCCAAAAGGTATATTACCCATAAATTGAGGCTTTCTGGGAAAGCAGAGTAGCTCCCAAGCAGGTCTGTAAATGCCTTGAGAGAGCAGGGAAAGGAGGCAGACCTGGGAGGTTTGCAGAGTTTACGGGGTGGGGCTGGAGTGAAGGTTGCATACTGGTCTGGGGCTTGAATGGTTCAACTTCCCACCAGTGCCAAACCAAAGGGCAGCTGGCCTTTCCTATCCACTTGTCTAGGTGGGGGGCAGAGTGGAAGGGGAACGATGGGGTTGAAAAGCTGCCAGCAGTCAAATACCAAAAATGGCGTCAGAATCCTTATGACAAGGTTGATGGCCTGCCTGGCTCTGTAGAAGTAATGCCCAGACTGGCTTTGAGACATCTCAGGCATGATGGAGCCCTCACCACCAGCTGTGGACATGTCTGTGGCTGCCTCAGAACCATCCCCAGTACCCCGTGCCAGACGGGAGGTGGTACCGTGATGGGACGACCAGCCCATACTCAGTGTCAGACAAGACCTTCCCAAGCCAGCTCCCCAATCCCCAGCAACATGACCTCAGACAAGCTGAGGGCCCTCACTGTAGGGGTTAGATGAGTTAATATTTCTTAATATTAGCACCAGAACATTCACTTATTCCCCTTCTTTCTGTCCAGGAATATAGTTAAGACTCTTACGTCACGATTTAATTTTATGTGTGTGTGCATGTGTGTGTTTCTGACTTATTTTTTGGTATAAGTGTCCTTGAGGTTGTCTGTATCACCTCTCAGCACTTGGAGAATCTCCCAACAGCTGATGCTTAAATAAAACGTTCTCTCTGCTCCCATAATCTCCAAACACCGCCAGAGCCTCTGAGGATAGTCCCCTGTACAGGAGAGACTGGTTTGAGAGGGAAGAGAAGGGCAATGAGGGGCAGTGGACAGTACCCAGGCACCGTGTTGACCAGATGAGATCGAAGTTTGTAACTTAGCCAGAGCATCCAGGCAAGTGCAGAAGGCTTGAAAAATAAAATAGAATGAGGAATCTGGGTTTTCCCTTTCTCTCTCTCTCTCCCTCAGTTACACAGGGAGGTGTGCACACAGGGACACATACATACATGCAGTCCCTCTGGTGGGGACTTCACAAACACCCATTTTGTTCTCTCATCCTGACTCTGAGCCTAAACTATCAGTAATTGGTTCTGCCTTGTGACGGATGGCTGCCTGTCATGTTTTCATATACAGGTATTGATTTTTGTAATTACCTGTTGTCCAAATACTAATCTTGCAGGCACTAGCCTTTCCAAATTTACTCAGTCTCCTAGTCTTTCTATTGCATTTTATTGAATTGATTTAGCCCTTCAGTCTACATTCATTGTTGGTATTGACTTTGCTCACACAATGGATAGGCCATGGAACAAAAGGCAGAATTAAATCTCCTCTTTGTGGAGGGTCATAAATCATGCCTCTCTCATTCCTTATTACAGTGCTCTGGGCATACAGTTTTCAGGTAATGAAGCCAAGAAATACAGTTTTGCTCAAAATGATGCCAGACCCGATAGGTCCAAAGTTGAGAATCCACCTCCATGAGTCAGCAGATAAAGGCACCATCTTTAACTCTTCTGCAGGTCTAGAGAACTTGTGCTTAACATACACTCCCCCCTAGTTCTCCTCCCAGCTCACAGTTGGAACTAAGTGTTAAGGCTGGGCATGGCCAAGCTTGGCAACCAGAGAGACCGTGAGAGAGTTTGCCTTCCACAGGTGTGCCCTGACCTGCAGCAGCAAGGTAGAAAAGCGACCTTGGAAAACTGGGAAGATCAGTGATTACGGAATGGCCAATGATTGGAACAGGAGGAAGTCAAAGGCAAGAGTTCAGATGCAGGTTGAGATGAGATCAGAAGACAAGCAGTTGAGGAAAACTTAAAGAGAGTAGGAGAAAGGTAAAGGTAAAAAGAGGGTCTGTTCTATTGCCAAAAAAACGCAGCTGATTTGTGCAGCTCATTTTCATGGGCTAATGAATATCTGATACGTGGGTGGATCATCCTGCTTTAAAGGGAAGGAGCATGATTGGCACGGGTGAATGTCAGTGATATCTGAACTGTGTCTGCCATCAACACCATGTTCTAAATTGTTGGCCATGTCACATTAAATTAAGCATGGGATAGAGGGATTACATGAAAACTTGCTCATGCATTTGTACTACAGACATCTTTTAGGAGGTGCACAAATACTGAGAACTCTATAGCGATCTTCATAAATAATTTCTTCATTCCTTCTGAGAGTTCCTTGGCTAAGAATTTTAAGAACATCCCTTTGATTTCGGAATAATATTATGTGCTTTTTACCAGGTTGGATGATTTGTGTCTTTATGCTTCACTGTCCTGCATTTTCCCCATTGCTTATGCACACACTGGGTAGGCATGTAGGTGGCACACACGTATTCACACCTGCTCAGTCATTCACAAAGAGGAACCCTGGTAGGCATGTGTCCTCTATATGGTGACATTCAAGATAATATGTTCCCTTGAGATAAAAAAAGCATTTGCACTTTTTCAAGGGATGAAAAGGGATTATTTTTAAAATGTGTTTTCGTTCAAACAGAGTATCGTTCCCATAACATACCTTTTTTAAAAAGTTCTAACTTCATGATATGATTACTGTGTGAGGGATGGGCTGGCCTCAGGTTCATCTTGACGGAAAAGGTGTGCAGCCACCGAAATTAGTTGCAGCTGACAAATAGGCTGCAGAAGTGTTTGGAGATTGTCTGCAGGAAACTTGCACAATTCTGAGACAGAAACTATTATTTTAGAAAACCACTGCTGATTTTTTTTTTCCTACATGGGCAAGCTTCAGGAATCGAACCTGGGTCTCCGGCATGGCTGGCGAGAACTCTGCCTGCTGAGCCACCGTGGCCCGCCCACTGTTGATTTTTTTTTCCTAACTCTTAGCATACCTCGTCCCAATTATTTTATAAACTTGTCTTGTCTAAAGCATGTTTGTTTTAAAGAAATGGAATTCTCAGTTTTAGCAAAAAAGGGAGTTTATTGAGAGCCTTACTTTGTGTTAGTAGAGGGGTCCAAATAACAATACTATCTATTTCCTACCTTTAAGGAACCCACAACCTACTCGACAGACAATATGTAAACAGACAGTGCAGTGTCATGTGTTAAACACAACTGGAAGTTAATCCAGAGCCTGCCAGGGTACAGAAAAGGTGCTTATAACCCATCCTCAAGGAGCCAGGGAAAGCTTCCTGCTTCCTGCAGTGATGGCTATACTGAATTTTAAATTAGAAATTGTCAGAAGAGTATAACCTAGGGATACCCACTATGAACAGATGAAATTGGGCTCAGATATAAGGATATCAATCCTTTAGAATTTTCTGGTATAAGTGTGTATCTCTGTGTGTGAACATGTCCATATGGTTTCAATATATTTATATCATTTATAGTAATATTTTTCTAAATGGATGTTACCTTTCTTTAGTGATGCTAACTATAAAATAGAAATTGATATCTTTGTATAAAAATGTGCACGCCTTTTCCTTCCCCCATAATTTTCCTTTTATTCAGACCAGTTTAGAATAGTTGCTATGTTAAAAAAAAAAACAGAAGCACAGACTTGTTGCTCTCTACTAAATTTAAAAGGCACCATAATTTCTACTTTATTTTTTATTCTTTCTAACTCATGAAGTTCAAGAATAAGTCTAACCATCTCTCAGATGCTTATCTTTGAATCATTTCTTTTCTTTTCTTCATTATAAATCATACCACAGTTTTTGCATAAGAACCTGTCTTTAGTTGGTAGGTATCAGCACACAGTGTAGTGTCAAGTTGATCTCAGGCTCTGCAGTCAGGCTGCCTGCCCTTAAAGCTGGATGTTTTACTCGCTTCTAGCTCTGTGACCTCAGCCTAGTTGCTTTATCTCTCTGAGTCTCAGTCTCCCAGCCTGTAACGTGGCATGTCCACCATGGAAAATCCTTTTCACTACAGAGAAATGGCATGTAGTCAGCCAACACAGAGAGAGCGGTTAAGGAGCGTGAGTTATTGTTAGTGTATTTGTAGTGTGTTTTGCAGATATAAATAAAGGGGATATTTTTCTAATAGTTAATGTAAAACCAATCTCATAGTTTTATGGACAGGTTGTTTGTAAGCATTATGCTTTCCTGTATTTTTCATCATCCATGTTTTGTAATCTCTTATTGTCATCCAGAGGAGGCTGGTAGCCCACACCATGAGTGACTCTGTGCTGGGCCATTGTTTAAACAAATAGATTGGACCCTTGCCCTTTGGGAGATTACAATCAAAGACCATTCCCACGTGCATCAGAGAGCACATAAAGAGGTCCAAATAGTTCACAGGCTGATTTTATATGGAAGTGGAACTAACTAATTTGTATATTCAACAGCTATCTCTGTTCTTGGACATAATAGATGCATTGAGTAAAGGGAGGAACCAACAGTAAACAAATAAAGACACACTCTATCCTGTGTCAGATGGTGCCACAGACTGTGAAGAAAAATAAGCCCCATTCTTGGCCCCAGAGGTCACTGAAGAGAGATATCAGCAGGTCTCACTCCCCATTAGGGAATAAGCAAAACATTCTTGATAGAAAACATTAGTCTCTCTCAGGGTGGGAAAGGCCCCGTGGCTTCAGCACTTTTTCCATTGAGAAGTTTAATGGGAGAACTGGGAGAGGGCAGGAAACCACAGGGTGGGGGAAGGTTGGGCATAAGACAAGGGGGAAGGTGAGGTAAACAAGGGTACAACTCATAGAGACAGTGGGTGACAGCAAAAAAGGATAAGTGGTCTCTCATTCCCTGATTGGCTGTCAGCTTAGCTTCTGAGCTGGTGACTTGCCTCTGTCTTATCAGAGCAAAAGGCAAGGATGGCGGAGAAATACAGTCAGACCTAAAGTACAAGGCTCACATTCCCTCAAGTTCAAGGTTGCGTTGAGGAAGATGAACCATGGCAGGTTCACAGAGGAGAGAAGAGACAGGGATGTGGGTAATTTAGACACCTTCCCATAATACCATGGCAGTAGGGGAGAAGAGACATAGGCTGCCGAGTGTGGCTGCCAACTAGGGGAGCAGCAAAAGCTATAGCCCACCAGAGTGGGTTGAATGGTGATCTCAAAAGGTAATGCCCATGTACTAATTCTTGAGACCTGCTAATGCTTTCTCTTATCTGGAAAAAGTGTCTTTGCAGATAGAATTAATGACCTCAAGGTAAAATCACCCTGGACTTAGGGTGGGCCCTAAAGCCAATAACAGGTATCCTTATGGAGAGAGGCAGAAGGAGATGTGAGACTCAGAGACCCAGGGGACAAGGCCATGTGAGGACTGAGAAGAGACTGTAGTGATGCCACCACAAGCCAAGGAATACCTGGAGCCCCCAGAAGCTGAAGGAGGCAAAGAAGGAACCTTGCTCCAGCCTCCACAGGGAACATGGAGCTGTTGGTACCTTGATTTCAGACTTCTGGCCTCCAGAGCTGTGAAAGAATAAGTACCTGTTGTGTTGAGCCCCCAGTTTGTGGAGCTTTCTTACAGCAATGCTAGGGGACCCTTCCACCCGACTCCGTCACTCTAGAGCCCACCGTCCCAAACAGCAAAGACCAACAGAATCAACATCTCTTGGCTTGCCTCTATGTGAAGAAAGCTCCCTCCCCCTTGCACCCCCAAGAGCAAAGGAGAAAGGAGAGAAGAAAGGAGGAGGATAAGATGAACCCTTCAGGCAGCAGGAGCTCAAGTCTAGCAGCTTTGGGAAGGTGGGATATGAGTGGGGTGGGAAATTGAAGTTATAAAATGAACAGACTTAATTCTTTCAACTAGAACAAGATGATTTTAATAACCAAAGTGAGGAAAAATGAAGGAATCAGACCGATGTGCTGATATTTAGCCCCCCTGTAGTGGTACTCCTTATTGAAACCACCAGGCACAACCCTCTCTTTTCAAGACAGTGATGAGTCAGAGAGCATTCTCTGAAACTGGGTCATGACTTGGGAACAATAATGTGGCAGGTACTTGCAAAAGCTCTCTGAGGTGTTTTTGCTTGGTTTGCTAAAATTCACCTTGGGTTATTTAACTTAATTTCTTCTTTGGACTATATGCTCCTTGTATTTTAATGGCTTATTTTTTTTTATTTGCCCTCTCCCTAATGCTTTGGGGTCTTTATAATAATTAACAAAAGAAATAGATGGCCCATCTAAATATAGCCCATTTTCATTGGCATCAGAGGTAAAAGACCCAGGTCTAACCTGGTGATTTCTCAGCATACTTTGTTTTTTTGGCATGTTTCTAAACAGAATCTCCAACTTCATATTTCAGAAAAAGAAGGCCTATGCCTGCAGACCTGAATGCTATTTCAGGGAAGTAATCCAACTTTATCTCCAACCTGAACTTCTCAGCTAGCATTTACAGTGATTTCCTTTTCTTTAATCTTTAGAGAGAGGTGGCAGGAAAAAACCCTGGTTTCTGTCCTCCATGTAACACATTGCTCCTTATTGCTGCTGACTCACCATAATTAAGCCTTGTTTCTAAGGGAAAAATCTCTAAATCACTGAACCAAGGAAGAGTCATCTTGTTTATCCTGTCATCCTTTTGATTTTTATCTTCCGAATACCCCCCCAGGTTTTCCTGGCACACAGAACTAGAGAAAACATTTTGTCAAAATACAGAAACAACACAAGGAGCCTCCATACTCTGGTATCTGCATACACAGATTAAAATGCACATTTCTTCTCCTTTTATAGCACTGTGGTTCTGTGCTTTCTTATAATTCTGCAGTCTTGAATCCATTAATCGACCCTAAGCAACGGTCTTGTACTCTCCCCTTTTGAACATATGACCACTTTTCCAACTTCAGTGAGGTTGTTGTTTCATTTAATTTTAAGTCTGAGGGTTCAGAACTCCTCAGTCTTATGGCACCTGAACGCATGTGGTGACCCTCCTCTCTGCTCCAGCCATGCGCCATCTTGGAATTACTTAACACTGTTGGAGCCAGAAAGTGTGAAGCACAGGGGCCATGTTGACTTAAAGAAGAGTAATCGTTGACTTATTCCAAGTGTATGCAAATTTCAGGCTAAGACACATTTCCGTTGTTCAATCTCAGATTCTGATTGCAAGAAACATGTCTTTATACCCAAACTATCCCATAGATGTTTTACTACATCACTTCTCCATTAGGTGCACTTCATCACTACAAATGTTTTTAAATATTCTAAGAAAAGCCATAGATGATAATGATATGATAAGTATTCTGGTTTTGTAGCCCCAGTGCACTTTTTAACCAAACCCTTAATGGAAGTGAAAAAAATTCTATTTTACTAAGAGCTTTTCAAAATTCTAATTGCCCTTCTTCACTTACAATCCTTCTTAATTACTTTGTCTCTTGAATAAAAAGTAAAATTCTGAGAAGTAGGCATTAACTCTTTTGTTATTCATATTTAATTATATGTATGGAATGATTTCTGCATTGCCTTTGGGTCTATACAGGCCGTTAAAGGTTGCTTGAAAGAAAGAGTCTTATGATTCAGAATGTATTTTCCCTGGAAACAGTGATATATAGGAAGACCAGGCCCCCTAGGCAACACATAAATGCCTTTTTAACACCAAATGTGGGTAATATCCAATCTCTTCATATTCTTGGGGAAGAGCAGACAGTGCTGGAATTCATCTCCAGCACTCTACTGCCATCACAGGGAGTGTTCCTCAGACCCTTCTTTGGGAGCTCTGGAGTAGAACTGGAGACTATCCTTGCTACAAACCACAGATGATGGAATCTGTTGTCTGGAAACAGGGCATACCAGAAATAGTTTGGCTTTTATAATGGGGATTTATCCGTTTACAAATTTACAGCTCTAAGACCATGAAAATGTCCAAATTACGGTATCAACAGGATGATACCTTCTCTGAAGAAAGGCCACCAGCATCTGGGACTCCTCCGTCACATGGTAAGGCACATGGCCAGCATCTGCTTACCCTTCTCTCCCAGGTTTCATGGCTTTCAGCTTCTGACTTCAGTGGCTTCCTCTCTCAGCTTCTGTGGGTATTTTCTCTGAGCTCTCTGGGTTTTTTACCTGTGTCCTTTATCCTCATGTAAAAGACTCCAGTAAGGGGATTAAGACCCACCCTGAGTGGGGTGAGTCACATCTCAGTTGAAATAACATAATCAAAAGGTCCCACCTACAACAGGTGATTTTAAGGGCTGGCCCTTGCTTATGTCAGTATTTTCTGACGTTCCTTAAGTTCTAAAAGGAATTTCAGGCCTCATACATCCCTCAGGGATGCAAACACACTATCAGTACCCAACAGGAAGCCATTAGTTGAGTTTCAGAAAAGTCAATATCTGATGAAGAATGGTAGTCATCATGCACAAAATCTTAAGGTTGTCTTTCTTTTGCCTCTACTGGCTTTTGCCACAAACTCCAATCTGTTTGAATAATTATAGTGATATCTCCAGCTTGTCAATTGTAGGCATCGAAGGGTGTATATAGCATTTATTATTGTCTGAAGACCTTGAGAGCTTCTTGAAGTTTGGGACCACCTTTAAATATGGCTTCTTTTACTTCCTCTCCTCCTTTCCTCTCTTCTTTAAAGTTCCCTCCCACCCTCTCCTTTCTAATGTGACTTGGTAATATCCCCAAATGCAAGATATGCTTTTTCCCAGGAGTCAAGTACTGTGCTTCTTGCTCATTTCAGATCAGCATCTGCAAACTCTTTTCTCACAAGTTGAAAAATATCCCTGATTCTTCAAATTTTACTTGTGCGACTCCTTATCCTTCTGCAGGATTGTGAGCCCCAGCCTCATCTTGTCATGAGTCACTTTGGTTCTAATTCTATCAGCCTGCTCTTTTATAAGCCCAGTAATTATTACATAAGCAAAAGCCAAGTATCAGAGTATCTTTTATAAGCAGTAAATTTGAGTCTCTTCACGCAAATCTTGGCACGGGTAAGAGAACAAACATATCCTTGTATGAACACTGTTAAAATAGATTATATGGTCTCAGGTAAAGGCAGATTGAGACCAGCTTTCCTCAGAAACTGGGGTAGTTTTTTTTTGTTTTTTTAAAAAAAGACTTTTCCAGAACAGTGTCAGCACTATAAATCCCCAGTGCCTACTGAGCTGCCTTATTAGCTTGAACTATATTGGATACCGTCAAAGCCACTTTATTAAGCCTTAATAATCTATGCAGTCAATCTATAAAAGCCAGTAGCTTTGATCAGATATGTCTTTTGCATAAAAAACTGTTGTGAGCCAGGAAACAAGTCTCTCCTGCCTCGTTTATCGGTACAGATTTTGCCAGCCCCGCCTCAGGAAATCGATCCTCTCAATAATGGCACTTTCATTGTCTCATGGCTCCCTTTCATTTGTCTCTGTCTTCCTTATATCACCCCTGTGTACTGGTTTGAAAGTATTATGAACCCCAGAAAAACCATGCTCTTTTAATCCAAACTTGTGGGTACAGACGTACTGGGGGGGGGGGGTGCGACCTTTTGATTAGGTTGTTTTCATGGAGATGTGGAGATTGGATGGGACCTTTTTTAGATTGATTCCATAGAAATGTGACCCTACCCATTCAAGATGGGTCTTAATTCATTTACTGGAGTCCTTAAAAGAGCAGACACAGAGAGCAGATGCCTAGACACAAACATTTGGAGATGTTTGGAGAGCCCACAGGGAAAGCCACTTGAATCAGAAGCTGAAAGCAACATAACTGGGAGCAAAGGACTAGATCATACCAGCCACGTGACGTCCCAGCTGACCAAGAAACCCTGGACATGATTGGCCTTTCTGGAGTGAAGGTATCCTTTTGTTGGTGCCTTAATTTCTACAGTTTCATGATCTTAGAATTGTAACTTGTAACTTAATAAATCCCTATTATGAAATCCAATACACTTCTGGTATATTGCATCCCAGCAGCATTAGCAAACCAAGACACTGAGTCATTCATTCATTGTATAAATAGTGCACAACCTGTCACATTGGAAATATTTTTCCTCTCTGTCATGGAAAATAAGTGAAAGGGGAATCATTTTTAAAGGGACTCATGAACAGTGGCTAATGGACTGACAGAATGTAGATAAATAGCAACAACCTGTCCTTGGTACTTCCTTATGGAGAGCAGATACTGAGATTGCTGTGTTCCTACCAGTCTTAAGTTTGGATAGGTGGTGCATTAGTTAAGGTTCTCTAGAGAAACAGAATCAGCAGGAAACACTCACAAATATAAAAATTTATAAAAGTGTCTCACGTGACCATGGAAATGCAGAGTCCAAAATCCACAGGGCAGGCTGTGAAGCCAATAATTCCAGTGGAGGGTCTGGATGAACTCCACAGGAGAGGCTTGCCAGCTGAAGCAGGAAGAGAACCTGTCTCTTCTGAATCCTCCTTAAGAGGCTTCCAGTGATTAGATTAAGCATCACTCATTGCAGAAGACACTCCCCTTGGCTGATTACAAATGGGATCAGCTGTGGATGGAGCTGACATGATCATGATTTAATTCTATGAAATGTCCTCATTGCAACAGACAGGCCAGCACTTGCCCAACCAGACAAACAGATACCACCACTTGGCCAAGTTGACACATGAACCTGACCGTGACAGGTGGTATAGATGGACCTCAGCAGGTGGTTAGAGCAAGAGGATGTTCTGTTGGCCATGACCACTGAGATAGCAACCACAATATCCGAAATGAACGACAGCCCTCTCCTATCCACAAGTGGATCAAAAGAAGCAGCTACCTTACTATCCAGTGAAGCCTGAGGTCTTGCTGAGTGCATATATTGCTAACAGATAAACCAAGCCTACCTATGTACTAGCTTGGTAATGCAGATGTAACAAATCACCACAAACTTAGTAACTTAATACAATAGAAATTTATTGCCTTGTAGTTCTGGAGGTCAGAAGTCCAAAATGTGTCTCATTGTGCTAAAATCAACGTATCAGCAGATTCTTTAGGGGGAATCCATTCCTGGCCTTTTCCTATTCCTAGAAGCTGCTGGCATTCCTTGGTTCATGGCTTCCTTCCATTTACAAAGCCAACAATGACCAATTGAGTCTTTCTCAGGGTGCCATCTCTCTCTGGTTCCACTCCCCTGCTTACCTCTTCCCCTTTTAAAGGATTTTGTGATGACCTTGGACCCACCCAATAATCCAGGATAATATTTTTCTTTTTGGATCAGTTGATAAGCAACCTTATTTCCACCTGCAGCCTTGATTGCATCTTGTCATGTATGCTGGTTTGAAAGTGTATGTGCCCAAGAACAGCCATACTCTTCAAATCCAATCATGTGGGGCAGACTTATTGTAGAGTGGAGTCTTTTGATTAGATTGTTTCCATGTAGACATTGCTGCACCCATTAAGGTGATCTTAATCAGCTCAGTGGAGTCCTTTAAGAGAGGAACATTTTGGAGAAAGCTCAGGCACAGACATCTGGAGATGCAGAAGGAAAATGCCCCAGGAGATGCCAGAAGCTGAGAGAGCCATTTGAAACCAGAAGCCAGGAGAGAAGGGCAGCATATGTCACCATGTACTTCCCATGTGACAGAGGAACTCAGATGCCAACTGCCTTTATTCCAAGAAGGTATCCTCTTTTTGGTGCCTTAATTTGGACATTTTCATGGCCTTACAACTGTAAATTTGTAGTCTAATAAATCCCTTTTGTAAAAGCCAAACCATTTCTGGTATATGGCATTCCAGCAGCATTAGCAAACTAAAGCATCATGTAACACAGCATATTGACAAACTCCACAGATTAGGAATGGACATTTTGCTTACCACACCCCATTTGATCAGGGAACATTCTCTCGTAGCACTTAGAAACCCTGGGACTGACTGAAGGATACCATATTATCCCCTACTCTGTGTAAGCTATCTTCTTGCAGATAAAATTCTATATTCTTTGTCATTAAAGGCACATCATCCCCTTGGGCTAGGCAACTGCCTTTATCAGTCAATCCATTCCATATGATGACCATGTAGTCTTAAAAGCAAATGTTGATCATGTGTTGGACAAGTGTCTTTATGAAAATCCCTTGTCAAAAATGTCCACATAAATTATAATTTCTCCAATTTTGTCATTCATATTTGTCATTTCCCCAGTCCTATAAACATGGATGCCTACATTAATAAACACCTCACTATTTTTCATATTATCTCTCAGAATATAGATAATATATTACAAAATATAGATAATATATTACAAAAATACTATATTTTTAAGAGGATTCCGGGCTCTAGAGTTAATGTTTCTGCAATGAACACCCAAGAAATGAATCAATAGATGGATAATTTGTTTTGCAATTTAGATTTTTCTATTTTAATGTCTTGAACCCCCAAGAGTGACAGGAGCATGTGAAGATTTTGAATTATGAATAATCTTCCTCATTGTTCTGGCTTTTGCTTGTCTCTTAACCATTTAACCCAAGTTCACCTAATGAGAATTGGATGTTCAACCATGGTTTTGAGTGCTACAGTATTCCCCATGCTTTTATATATTTTTACATTAAGGAAAACAAGAGATCTACATATCTATAATTAGTAAATATATTCAACACTGGCTCTGATAAACAAGGTGCAGGTGTATATAGTGAGAAGCATTTGTACATGACATCAGCTTTTCTTGTGGGAAGAATTGCTCTTATTTCATGAAATGAGGGAATAAAGTAATGATGTAATAAACTCAAGCAGTTTTACATGTGCATAATGTTTGCTGGACTAGCGCATTATAGTCACAATTGCAAAACATCCTAATCTGAGGTATCTCAGAAACCAGAAATCTTTGCTCACAAAGGCTAATTTGCTTGGCCACATGACATTTCTCCTGAAGGGTAGACCATACTAACTGGCCTTATTTCAGAATTTCAAAGTACATACTCAAGACCATGATCAATCAAAAAATAATATTGGGGGCGGTGCAACAGTGGTTTAATGGCAGAATTCTCACCTGTCATGCTGGAGACCCAGGTTTGATTCCCAGAGCCTGTCCATGCCAAACAAACAAACAAACGAGCAAAACATAGTTTTGGGTGGTGCAATGGCGGCTCTGTGGCAGAATTCTTGCCTGCCATGCCAGAGACCCAGGTTTCATTCCCAGACCCTGTCCATGCCAAAAACAAAACAACAACAACAAAAAACATAGCCTTGGGTGGTGCAGTGGTGGCTCAGTGGCAGAATTCTTGCCTGCTATGCCAGAGACCCAAGTTTGATTCCCGGTGCTTGCCCATGCCAAAAAAAGAAAGAAAAAGAGAAGAAAAAATTGTAATATTGGGTGCCTACTGGGCGCAATGTTCTTTTCTGGTCACCTGGTATGGGTGCAAAAGGAAATTGACCATTACATATAGCAATGTAAAATCCGTCAGATGGTGAAGGGGAGCTAAGAAGGAATCTAAGGAAGGGGAAGTGGACTGAGAGCAGAGGGGAAGGCCCATGGGGTGCACATGCTATTTTGATTGGTTACTCAGGTTAAGGGGAGACCTGCATGATGGAAAGGAAACTGCAAAATATGGGGCACACAGAAACGATACTGAGATAAGGACATCCTGAACTGCTCAGGCGCCCTCAGAAGCCCAAAGTTAAAAACGAATAAGATATATGAATGATAGAGGCAAAAAGAAGGCAGTAGAGGGCCACATGGGACCTTGAGGGTCAAGGTTGGTAACTTCCCAGTGTGATGAGGCACGACATGATCTGATTATTCATGTTTCTACAAAATAACTCTAAGTGTGTGCAGAATTTGAAATCACACAAAACATTCTTGCCGAAGTTCCTGATTCATTATTTGTCCTCAGCCATCGATCAGCCTGTTAAAAATGTAAAGTCTCACCATGGCCTTCTTTCTGCTTGGGGGAAAAAATGAAATAACACATAACATATTTTTAAATTCTTAAAGAATTTACGTAGCTGATAACCTTTTAAATGTCTAATCAGTAAATGTGACAGAAAAGAAGAAAACATGATTAAACTTTAACACACATTGAAGTTTTTTTTAAAGAACTTATTGATAAGCTATGCTGAAAAATAGAATAAAACCGGATCTTTTCATTATTTATAACTGAGAGGATACAGCTACTAACTAATCTCGTACACTCGAGCACTGAAAATCTTTGAGATGAAGTTATTAATTCAAAGAAAAAAACAATTGTCTCAATCTCCATGGCTGTTAAATTAACTGGAAAGTAAAATACCTATAGGGCAAGTCCTTTGAACCCAGAGGTGATAGAGAATAAGAGAAAAGAAAATTAGTACTCCAAATTTAAATTGGTCTGAAATAATTTAAAAAACTGAGTGAATCCCATTTTGGTAAGAAGGGGAGAAGAGAAGTTTCTAAAATGCTTTCTCTTATAAATGTATATATATACACATATATAATGAATATATACATATATTTAAATACATATATAATAAATATATACATATATTTTATAGCTTATATTATTTAAGTATGTATCTATATATATAAGTATAGATATTTGTGTGATTTACTACCACTAATCCATTAAAATTGCTTGGAGAGTTGTTATGCGCTCAGAACTTCTGAGATAATCTTCCTTGTGATGCCCAGAATAAAGTCTCATCTGCCATTGAAGATGGCACAGGAGATACATGAGATTGTACTTGGTGGAATTTCTTAGAACATAATTTTTGGAAATTCAAAGGTGATGCACCAAACAAAAGTATTTTCTTATACTGAAATCCAAGTGTCGTATAAATGTTCTGCTTCGGCTGATGAGCAAAATGAAGAGTGAATAATATTTCATTAGCTGAGCAGTATCATTGAATAACTCAAATTTCACGATGCCACGTTACAAACAAATTTCCCTGGTAACAACTTTCTTGAGGTCAATAGAACATGTGAGGAAATAAGATCAACATGTCCCAGTTTGCAGATCCTCAAAAGGGCTCGTCACAGTGGTTGAATTTGGCCGGTGACCAGAGGGAGCGCTGAGTGGTGGAACTCATGATTTCCCTTTTGTGCAGCCTCTGGGACCTCCTGTAGCCACCACTCTCATTTTCTGGGGACAGAGCCAACTGGTTAATCATGCAATGGCTTCACAGTTTAAATTCCTGGGGCTCAGAGCACAAAGTAATCAGAATAAGAAATAGAAAACCTAGTTAAATAGATGATTGAGATATGCAGAAAACCCCACAAGTATGTTAAGCTATCTATAAATTCCAAGACCCAGGAAAATAGTCACAAATGTTCCATATCTAAGATACACTTTTGCAGGTCCCCTAATGCTTTCCCTTTGAATGCTCAAATTCATTCTTTTTCCTCCATTGCCTCAACTTCACATGTTATTACCCTGTTCAAAAACTGGGAGTGGGTGCCCACTCACCTCAAATATCTCCTCCTTTGCATGGTTTTTCTGTGCCAACCCCATTCTGTCTCTTCCTAGCTTCCCTCCAACACTCCTTGCATTCCTGCCTCTCAGGCGTACCCTCTGCAGGCTGGCGCCCTCCTCCTCACTTATCCATGGGGACTGCAGGGCTGTGTGGTCAAAGAAGACCTCTACAAACATACCATCTCCTTCAATGCTGCACTTGTTCTTTAAACTTCCCACAAATCTACTCCATCCTACTCTAAAAGTGCCTGATTCTGACTGTAAAAGAGAACAATGTCTCCTCCCCCCCAAGATTTGAGTAAATTTAAGGACGAAAAAGACATACCACTGTCAGGCACACTGTTGCCTAGCCTTTCCCCCAACCTTGCCATGTGTGTACCCCATTTGAAAAAGCATGCATCTACACACAATTTTAGAGTTTTACCGTGTACTGCATTGTATAGGTCACAAGTTTTCAGTCTTCCTAAGAATCCAGCTCAGGTGTAATTTATTCCCAAAGTCATTTCCTGCCCCACTTCCCAAGGAGGCTGGTTCCAAGACTTTCTGCAGACTTCATAGTACCTTATTTCTGTCTGTATGTGCCTCCATGAAACCATGAGACCCACAAGGGACATTAATAAATAGCAGTTGAACTTGAGTTGTAATTGCTTTTCCAACCCAAGCTTAAGTTCAGGAAGTAATGGCTATTAGGAGTGCATGAGCAGACATAGCTTCAGATATAGGTGAATTCATAACCTAAAATTAGAAGGAAAAAAGACTCATTCATAGCAAGAAAGCACTTCGTCAGTATAATTCATTTAATAAAGCAAATTTTAAATTTTCTACACTTTAAGTGTAGTTGTACTCCCATTTGAGGTAGTTTTTTTAATATACATTTTTATTTTAAATTAAAATAAATGTATGGGAAAGTTTTCGGTACATATCTTTCATGACTTTTTTGTGTGGAATATATTCTGTTTATTTTAATACTCATTATTGGTTATAATCATAGTCCATCTAAGATATACAGCAGTTTCTCTATGACATAAAACAATTTCTCTATTATTTGTGTCTATATTTAGCATAGTTTTATATTTCAGAAGGATGTTATTTTCCATTTTGTAATAATGAGAGAACAGTAATTTTTAACATGCATGCTTTTGTAATGCCAATAAAATGGAAATTGGAATTTGAGGCTGCATCCTTCCTAAACGCTTGTCTTCTGTCAGTCAACCAAAAAGTACTCTTGTGATAATCATCAATGGGCTCCTGTATTCAAGACAAAAGGCCTGAAATCCTAGTCATTCTTGATCCCTTTCTTCCAGTTAGACCCCTAACTGCAAAATCAATCTGGAATTTGATCATGACTGAGCACTTACACCCTCCCCTACCAAACTGATCTCACAATATCATCACATAGTCATGTACTCATTACCATGAGTATTGACCACTAGTATTTCAATCTACCTCATTTATTACGCCTCTTATCCCCCCTATTATTTATTTATTTTTAATCCATATTTTGTTTACTCATCTGTCCATACCCTGGATAGAAGGAGCATCAGACGCAAGGTTTTCACAATCACACAGTCGATTTTAAAAGTTATATCTTTATACAGTCATCTTCAAAAATCAAGACTATTGGAACACAGCCCAAAAGTTTCAGGTAATTCCCTCCAGCCACTACAATATACCACAAACTAAAAAGAGATATCTATATAATGTATATGAATAACCTCCAGGATAACCTCTCAACTCTGATATTTCTCAGCCTCTAAAATTTTGTTTTGTCTTATTTCTCTCTCCCCCTTTTTGGTTAAGAAAGCTTTCTCAATCCCTTGATGCTGGGTTCTGGCTTAGCCCCAGGAGTCATGTCTCATCCAGGGAGATTTACACCCCTGGTAGTCATATCCAGGAGGGTGGTGTGGTGTGTTCACCTGCCGAGGGGGAGGGTGGTGTGTTCACCTGCCAAGTTGGCATTTTACATTTCCACCAACAGTGTAAAAGTGTGCTTCTTTCTCCATATCTTCACCACTTGTCATTTTCTGTTCTTTTGATAATGGCCATTCTAGGAGGTGTCAGATGATATCGCATTGTGGTTTTGATTTGCATTTCCCTAACAGCCGGTGAAGTTAAGCATTTTTTCATGTGCCTTTTAGTCATTTATATTTCCTCTTCTGAGAAGTGTCTGTTCATATCTTTTACCATTTTTTGATTGGGTTGTGTGCCTTTTTGTTGTTGAGTTAAAGAATCTCTTTATATATTCTGCATACTGAACTCTTATTTGATATGAGGTTTACAAATATTGTCTCCCATTGCAAAAGCTGACTTTTTACTTTCCTGAAAAAGTTCTTTGATGCACAAAAGTGTTTAATGTTGAGGAGTTCCCATTTATCTGTTTCTGTCTTCAGTGCTCATGCTTTCGGTGTAACATCTAGGAAACCAACTCCTATTACAAGATTTATGAGAAATTTCCCTATATTTTCTTCTAAAAATTTTATGGTTTAAGTCTAATGTTTAGGTCTTTGACCATTTTGAGTTAATTTTTGGATAGGTATGAGATAAGGATTGTCTTTCATTCTTTTGCATATGGATATCCAGTTCTCCAAGCACCATTTATTGAAGAGGCTACTCTGTCCCTGGTAGGTTGGCTTGACTGCCTTATCAAAGATCAATTGTCCATAGATGAGAGGGTCTATATCTGAATACTCAATTTGATTCCATTGGTCAGTATGTCCATCTTTATGCCAGTACCATCCTGTTTTGACCACTGTGGCTTCATAATATGCTTTGAAGTCAGATACTGGGAGACTTCCCACTTCATTTTTCTTTCTCAAGATATTTTTATCTGTTCTGGACATCCTACCCTTCCAAATAAATCTGGTTATTGGTTTTTCTATTTCTGCAAAATAGGTTCTTGGGATTTTAATTGGTTTTGCCTTGTATCTGTAAATCAATTTGTGTAGAATTGACATCTTAGCATAGTCTTTTAATCCATGAACATGGTATGCCCTTCCATTTGTCTAGGTCTTCCATGATTTCTTTTAGCAAATTCTTGTAGCTGTCTTTTGTATCCTTAGTTAAATTTACTCCTAAATATTTTATTCTTTTTGTTGCTATTGTAAATGGAATTTTTTCTTGATTTCCTCCTCAGATTGCTCATCACAAGTGTGTAGAAACACTACTGGTTTCAGGTATTGATCTTGTACCCTGCACTTTCCTGCACTCATTTATTAGCTCTATTAACATTGCTGTAGATTTTTCTGGATTTTCAATATATAGTATCATATCATCTGCAAATTATGAGAGCTTTACTTCTTCCTTTCCAATTTGCATGCCTTTTATTTCTTTTTATTGTCTAATTTCTCTGGCTTGAGGTTCCAGCACAATGTTGAATAACAGTGGTGACAGTGGGCATCCTTGTTTTATTCCTGATCTTAGAGGGAAAGCTTTCAGTCTTTCCCATTGAGGATGATGTTAGTTGTGGGATTTTCATATATTCTCTTTATCATGTTGAGGAAGTTCCCTTCTATTCCTATCCTTTGAAGTGTTTTCATCAAGAAAGGATGTTGAATTTTGTCAAATGCCTTTTCAGCATCAGTCAAGATGATCATGTTTTTTTTCTGCTTTGATTTGTTGATATGGTGTATTATGTTAATTTATTTTCTTCTGTTGAACCAACCTTGAATACCTGGAAAAATTCCTACTTGGTCATGGTGTATAATTCTTTTAATGTGCTGCTGGATTTGATTTGCAAGTATTTCTGATTTTATTTATTTGCATTCTCTCTCTTTTTCTGTTTGTCAACCTAGCTAAAGGCCTGTCAATTTTATTGATTTTTCTCAAAGAACCAACTTATGGTTTTGTTTATTTCTTCTATTGTTTTTATGTTCTAAATTTCATTTATTTCTTCTCTAATCTTCATTATTTCTTTCCTTTTGTTTGCCTTGGGGTTAGTTTGCTGTTCTTTCTCTAGTTCTTCCAAGCAGTTAATTCCTCGATTTTTGTCTTTCTTCTTTTTTAATATAGACATTGAAAGAAAGAAATTTTCCCTTCAGCACTGCCTTTGCTGCGTTCCATAAATTGTAATACATTGAGTTTTCCTTTTCATTCACCTCAAGATATTTACTGATTTCTCTTGTAATTTCTTTCTTGACCCATTGGTTGTTTAAGATTGTGTTGTCTAGCCTTCATATATCTGAGTTTTCTGACCCTCTGCCTGTTATTTATTTCCAACGTCATTCCTTTATGATCCAAGAAAATGTTTTGGATTGTTTCAAACTTTTTAAATTTATTGAGACTTGCTTTGTGACCCAGAATATGGTCTATCCTTGAGAATGATCCATGACCACTTGAGAAAAATGTGTATCCTGCTGTTGTGGGGTGTAATGTTCTGTAAATGTCTGTTAAGTCTAGTTCATTTATTGTATTACTCAAATTCTCCATTTCTTTATTGATCCTCTGTCTAGATGTTTTATCCATTTATGAGAGCAGGGAGTTGAAGTCTCCAACTATTGTGATAGAGGTGTCTTGTTTCTCCCTTCACTGTTGTCAGTAGTTACCGCATGTATTTTGGAGCACTCTGGCTCAGTGCATAAATATTTATGATTGTTATGGCTTGTTGTTGAAGTGTTCCTTTTTTAATAATTTGTGTCCTTCTTTGTCTCTTTTAATTATTCAGCATTTGAAGTCTAATTTGTTCTATATTAGTATAGCTACTCCTGCTCTTTTCTGATTGTTGTTTGCATGAAATATCTTTTCCCAATTTTTCACTTTCAGCCTATTTTTGTCCTTGGGTCTAAAAATGAATCTCCTGTAGACAACAGATAGATAGGTCTGTTTTTTTTAAATCCATTCTGCCAGTCTATGTCTCTTGATTTCGGAAGTTTAATCCATTGATATTTAATGTTATTACTCTAAAGGCAGTACTTTCTTTACCATTTTGTCTTTGGGATTTTATATGTCATATCTATTTTATTTCTCTTTTTACCTTTACTGATAGTCTTTATTTCTACACTCTTCTCCAGACCTTTCTCTCCTGCCTTTTCCTATCTGCCTATAGTGCTCCCTTACTATTTCTTGTAGAACTGGGCTCTTAGTCACAAATTCTCTCAGTGATTGTTTGTCTGAAAATATTTTACTCTCCCCCTCATTTTTGAAGCATGATTTTGCTGGGTATAGAATTCTTGGTTGGCAGTTTTTCTCTTTTAGAATCTTAAATATATCATACCACTTCCTTCTTGCTTCCATGGTTTCTACTGAGAAATCCATACATCATCTTGTTGGACTCCCCTTGTGTGTGACAGATTGCTTTTCTCTTACTGTTTTAAAAATTCTCTCCTTGTCTTTCACATTGACAATCTGATTAGTAAATATGTTAGAGTATGTCTATTTGGATCTGTTCTGTTTGGGGTGTGCTGCACTTCTTGGATCTGTAATTTTATGTCATGAAAGATGGGAAATTTTAGTCCTCCTTTAGTCTTCCTCCTTCTTTTCCCTTCTCTTCTCCTTCTGGGACACCCACAACATATATATTCATGTGCTTCATATTGTCATTCAATTCCCTGAGACCCTGCTCATATGTTTCCATTCTTTTCCCTGTATTTTCTCTTGTATGACAGATTTCACATGTCCAGTCTTCTAGTTCACTAATCCTTTCTTCTGCCTCTTCAGATCTGTTGCTGCCAGTTTACATTGTTTTTTTGTCGCTTCTATTATGCCTTACATTCCCATAAGTTCTGTGATTTTTTTCAGATTTCAAATTCTTTTGTTCATCCAATGTCTTCTCTACATCCTCCCTCAACTTGTTGATTTGATTTTTTTTAA
>PVIY010000345.1:0-37225 GCA_004026745.1 Myrmecophaga tridactyla
AGAGCTGTGTTCCAGTAGCCACGTTTCTTGAAGATGATTGTATAATGATATAGCTTTCACAATGTGACTGTGTGATTGTGAAAACCTTGTGTCTGATGCTCCTTTTATCTACCTTATCAAAAGACAAGTAAAACATATGGAATAAAAATAAATACTAGGGGGAACAAATGTTAAAATAAATTTAGATTGAAATGCTAGTGATCAATGAAAGGGAGGGATAAGGGTATGGTACATATGAATTTTTTTCTCTCTTTTTATTTCTTTTTCTGAATTGATGCAAATGTTCTAAGAAATGATCATAATGATGAATATGCAACTATGTGATGATATTGTGAATTACTGATTATATACATAGAACAGAATGATCATAAAAATAATAAAAATTTAAAAATTAAAATCTGGATATATGAATTATCTTACAAAATTGAACATCTGGCCAATTGTGGGCCTTTCTTTCCTCATGTAAGAAAAGCTGATTAATGGCTTCCCAATATATAAGACTTTACTTCACTTAAGCACAATTCCTATCATTTCTTAAATATTTATTTTTCATATTTATTTACCTTTGTTGGAAAAATATTTTTAAGTTAAATGCAGAGATCGTGATATTTGTCCCTGAATAATTCACTGTAGATCTCTAAAAATTAACAAGTTTTTTTCTATAGAACCACAATATCAACATCACACCTAAAAAATTAACACTAATTCCTTAATATCATCAAACACTTAACTATATTCTAACTCTCTAATTATTTCCCAATATATATTTTACACTTAACTGTTTTAAACTGCTTATTAATTTCTTAAATGTGGCCAAGTTTACTTATTTAGTTTAGTTAATTTCCTCCACCTGGAATTTGAATTTGTGAAACTAACAAAATTTCATTTTTTTTTTTTTAATTTAAAAAGCACACGGTTTATTTTTTTTCTTGGAACAAGGAAAATTCTAATACTTCAAAACCTAAATGTCTGAATAAATCAGATCACTGCTGTTTTTGTGGAGGGGCAGTGATGGATGGAGAGTGTAGCTGGAGTGGGAAATTAAAATCAAAACATTCACATTATGCATGATTCTTTTACAAGTACAAAATACAAATTAACATCTCTCCAAGTTTTTATGACACTTATCAAACATTTTTTACCATTAGTATATGGTCATGTTGAAAAAGAGAAATGGGGCTGGATTCTAGGTTTGGGGAATGTAGAATAAGTCATAGAAAAAAATTGTGGAGAAACTTTCCCCAAATCTTGAAAGAGGAATAAGCTTTCATACAATCTTTGCTTTTTATTATTCTGGAAATAGAATCTAAAGCCCTGAATATGGTTTATAATTCACCCAATGCTTTATTCTCTGTTTACATACTAATTTTTATCTGCCATTTCATTGAAACTGTTTGTTTTTATTTTTAATTATTGTGGTTTCTTCTTACATGTATATTTTCTGAGCCATCTCTGACCATTTTGTGTTTAATCTTCCTTAAGCATTAGGTCTTAGCTGAAATGACACTCACCAACTGTTGGGCTTTGAATCAGATCTCCCACAAAAACACATGCAAGTCTTAATCCACGCTCTTCTGTGATATGAGAATATTCTCTGAGGATTGCAGTTATGTTAAATTTCTTGAATTAATTTTACAACCCTGGATATTATCTTGCTAATGGTGAATGGATGCTTAAAAATTTTTATTCTGGTTTTAGGGGAAGGAGTTCTGCACATACGCACACACACACACACATAATAGATAAATAAGAATAAATTTGATCCTGTTGATTCATTGTGAGTTCAGTTCTTCTATATCTGTTTATCCTTGATAGTGGGTATTGTAGTCCCCTAAAATAAATGTGCATCTCTCTGTTTTTTCTTTCAAGTCTATCAATTTTGTTTCATGTATTTGTAGATTCTACTTTTTGATGCCTGCATACTTAGGATCATTACAGAAATATTATCACCATTCAAGTCCTTTTATCTTCCCTACTTTTAAAATATTACTTCCTTAAGTACTTTCTTTACCTGTTTTGAGCAATATATATGATAGTATTATAATTTTCACTTCAACCATAAAATATTATTTTGAATTTTTCATCAAAACTAAGATAGCCCTATTTTACCCATTCTGAGTTTCTTCTAATTTTCTGAAGTTCCATGCCTCTTTAGGTTATAATGTCCTTTCTCTCCAGAGAGCTAATTTGGCTATCCTGTCAGAATATGTTTGCAATTAAATCTCATAGTTTCTCTTGAAGATTGAATCACATTCAGCACAAAAGTCATGTTCAGCTCTCAACACCTGGGTCCTAAGAATGTGAAGTCATTTGCAAAGGGGACCTTTGAATATGTTATTAGTTGGGGTGTGGACTTATTTGTGCATAGGATCTTCAGAGATCCTATTTAGATGAGGCCAAATTTAATCAGGGTGGGCCTTGATACATATGGTTGAGGAGTTTATAAGAGAGGAAATTTAGACTGATCACTCAGGAAAAGAAGAAGGAAAACCTGAAGATGAAGCCATGTGATACAGGTAGAGATGCAAGCTGAGAAACCCCAAGGATTGTGGCAAGCCAGCACTTGAACACAAAAGACCACCACAAAAAACATGGCCAATTGAGCCCTTGATTACTATTTCTATCCTTCAAGCCACAAGACAGTAAATTCCTATTGTTTAAGCCAGTCCATTATGTGATATTTGTCATAGTATACTTGGCAAACTAAATATCCAGCCTCCCATATCTTAGTCAATGATCTTCAAAAGTACTTCCTTAGTTTCCTGTCACTCCTTCAACAAGTTACTTATCATGTTCCACCATGATTGAGCAATTATCTATATTCTCAATAAGACATATTCTCCATTAGCCAAAGCCACCTCTATCTCAACATTACTTTATCTCCAGTACCTTGTATGGTCCAAGGAATGTAACAAATATCCAATAAATGAGTGAGAAAATACACAGCTACAGTCTTATTCTAAGACACACTTTGCAAAAAATGCAAGGTGAGCTCATCAATATGTTGTATGCATGTCAAATATGGTCTTATTTCTCCTTGAAATATGCTTCAGTGCCATTAGCAGAAGATAAGGGAATATCTATGAGAGAAAAAAAAATAGAAGAATGATGTTTAAGATCATTAACATGTTCTAGTTTTGCTTCTTTAAATTGTTAGTTGATTATGCACTTCCTGACTACATTTTCTCTCACTCTACCAGTAATCACTGGAATCAGATTACTTTCCTATTACTCATTCTGACCAAAGAGGATAAAATTTACACACAATTATTACTAAAACATAGATTTTAGAATAAAAGAAAAACTTAGAAACATATGAAATGGTAAAAATGCAGGCTTCAAATGGCTAAAGTTGTGAAAAATTATATAAAGTTGCTATCAGCACACAAACCAAAGATAGGTCAATTAAGACAATGCATAAAAAGTAAGCTAAAAATTGCAAAGCCAAGAAATTTATTTTGATTATAAAATCACCACAATGATATCTCATGTTGCTGGTAAGTTATTATAAGATTCTGAAATGGAATATCAGTTTGAGCTCTGGCCAAGGCTTTCTGAATTCATTCATGCCCCTGCCCAGCAATCTATGACCCTGTGCAAATATCTTAACCTCCTTCATCTCATTTTCCTCATTTGTAAAAATGTGGATTCAGTAGGTTCTCTTTAAAGTGCATTTTATATCAAAATGTCTTTGTTTAAATTTTTCTTTCTGTTTTCAAAGTCAGCTTATTGGAGGCTGCACAATTGTTTTGTTTAATGAATGGACCACATTCCTCCATCTTGAAATCCTCCTACATATTGAAAAGAGTTTATCATGTGGTCTATCATAATTCCCATCTCATTTACAATATGAGCAAATACAGGTATTCAATTTTTACAGATGAGGAAACTTAAGCTCAAGAAGCTTAGTGACTTGCCCAAGTGTGCAGTGACTGGTAAGAGACAAAGCCAGTAACCCAGGTCTTCTGGTTTCTATACAGGTTACCTTTCATTCAAATTCATTATATAATTGTGTCTAGTTGCTAATAATCCCAACCTTTAGCTTGAAATTTAACAGTTGTTAAATCACCAGAAGCCTCCATAGGGTATGTCAAATATGAATGACAAGCCTGTTTCCAATATTTGTGTGGTTGTGAACAATAATTCCCAAATACCTGGCAAGGAATTAGGAAATTAATCTACTACCTGATAATAAAAAATATATTTGTGGAGGTTAGAGCACATGTACACTTAAGAGGTTTTAAATAGGACTGTAGATACTTTGCCCCACTTTCCATTAAGAAGGAGTCTAATGCACTCCCTTTGAGTATTGGTTAACTCACATTTTAACAATTAGAATGCTGTAGAATTGACACCATGATTTCTGAATCTAAGCTGTAAAAGTCATCATCTGACTTTCTCTCTTGGATGCTGATTCTTGGAACCCAGCTGTCATGCCGAAGGAAGCCCAGATACGTATGGAGGACATGTAGGTGTTCTGGCTGACAGCCTTGCCTGAGTTCTTAGCTCACAATCAACTCATCAACTGTTAGATGCATGAGTGAAGAAAACTTACAGATAACTCTATCCCCAGCTGCCAACTGACTGTAAATTCATTAGATCCCAACTGAGAACTGCCTAACAGAGTCCAGTTAACCCCATAACTGCAAGAAATGTGGGGGTATATTATGTATCAAGGATAATATGCATTTTAACTAAACTATCATTTTATTTTCTCTCACCTGTGATGCCAGGCAGACAGATGGTAGAGCTACTCCCCACTGCCTCATATAACTTTAGGTTACATGTAGCTTCTATATTGAGGCAATTACAGCTACTGTAACTGAAAGTTTGAACATAGGAATCATACATCCTTGGGTTAGAGTTCTGATTTTGCTGTGTATATGATGTGTAATCTTGGAAAATTACATAATTACTCAATTTTTGCACCTTTATAGTTCATAAAATAATGGAATATATATATATTTGGAGTGCTTGGCACAGGTACAAAAGCTATTTATTTGTTGATGGGAGTTGTCATGAACTATATTTACTGGGACGCTACCTCCTTCACTTCAGACCCACATGCAGGATTGCCTTGAATCACATATTGTCTATAAATGCCTCTGCTGAAAACTCACAGTTATAGTTTTCTTTGTGCTGCTCAAGCAAATACCATACAATGGATGCCATAAACAAAGACAGTTTAATAGTTCATGGTTTTAGGCTAAATGAAGGTCCGAATGAAGGTGTCATCAAAGTTTTCTTCTTGAAGTCTGGTTTCCTGGGCCTGGCTGCCAGCAACTTTAGTCCTGGGCTCTTATACCACATGACAGTGGATGTCGTAGCCTCCCCTAGCTGATCCAAGCTCTTCAAGTTCTGCTGGATTTCAGCTTCTGGCTGCTTTCTGTGGCCATCCTCATCTCTGCTTGAATTTCATTCTGCTTATAAAGGATTCTAGTAATAAGAGTAAGACCCATCCTGTTTGATTTGGATCACACCTTAATGGATGTAACTTCATCAAAAGATCTTACTTAAAATGGGCCCAAACCCACAGAAATGGGTTAAGTTTAAGAACGTATTTTTCTGGGGCATATACAACTCCAAACCTCCACATCCATTAAACTCAGTTTCGAAAGTCTTAAAATGTAAACAGGAGGTGTGCAAATAGAAGTTAACTTCTAGCTAAGGGGGAATACTGCCAAAGCCAATTTGTGGGAGAAGAGGTTTCCAATAGTATTGTGTTCGAAGAGCAAGAGAGATACTCTCAGTAATACAAGGATGACGAAAAAGTAAATCTAAAGTCTTCATAGAACAAAACAAGTATTTTATTTTCACATTGTCAGAATGCTAGATACAATGGAAATAATAATATATCTATTGAAGAGCATTACTGTTTTTTCTTTTTTATTTTTTTAAAAAAATATAACAACAAACAAATGCAAACATTCTTAACTTAAGATCATTCCATTCTATGTATATAATCAGCAATTCACAATATCATCACATAGTTGCATATTCATCATGATCATTTCTTATAACATTTGCATCAATTCAGAAAAATAAAAAGACAGCAGAAAAAATTCATACATACCATATACCCTTACCCCTCCCTTTCATTGATCACTAGCATTTCAATCTAAATTTATTTTAACATTTGTTCCCCCTAGTATTTACTTTTATTCCATATGTTTTACTTGTCTGTTGATAAGGTAGATAAAAGGAGCATCAGACACAAGGTTTTCACAATCACACAGTCACATTGTGAAAGCTATATCATTATACAATCATCTTCAAGAAAAGTGGCTACTGGAACACAGCTCTGCATTTTCAGGCAGCTCCTTCCAGCCTCTCCATTACATCTCAACTAACAAGGTGATATCTGCTTAATGTGTAAGAGTAGCCTCCAAGATAACCTCTTGACTCTGTTTGGAATCTCTCAGCCATTGACACATTTTTTTGTCTCATTTTGCACTTCCCTCTTTTGGTCAAGAAAGTTTTCTCAATCCCTTGATGCTGAGGATCTCTGTCCCAAATTGCCAGGAAGGTCCACACTGCTGGGAGTCATGTCCCACATAGACAGGGGGAGGGCAGTGAGTTTGCTTGTTTTGTTGGCTGGAGAGAGAGAAGCCACATCTGAGCAACAAAAGAGGTTCTCTTGGGGGTGACTCTTAGGCCTAATTTTAAGTAGGTTTAGCCTATTCTTTGTGGGATTAGGTTTCATATGAACAAACCCCAAGATTGGAGGCTCATCCTATTGCTTTGGCTGTTCCCACTGTCTGTGAGACTATAAAGAATTTTCCACTTGGGTAAGTTGAATTTTCCCCCTTTCTCACCAGGAAGAGCATTACTCTTATTCAATCAAGTCAAATCCGGAGTCAGTTTTATCCTTACCTCTCACTTCATATGAAAAAGGTAATAGGATTATGAAAAATTTTAAATGTTTTAAAAAATTCTTGCTATAATGGGCAAAGCCTCTTATGATGGGGATTGGTGAACTATGAAATTCATGTTGTGAAGATATTGAACATTCACGAGATCATCTTCACAGATGCAGCATTCTTGCTTATGAGAATTGACTTCAAAACTTTATTAAAATGAGGTAATTTATAGAAGAATGTTCTATTACTCATTCAAATCTTGTGCCTTACACAAAAGGTTTGGTTATTTTTCAATATAAAATAACGGGTATATTTATACATTAAAACTGAAAGAGTAATATTTAAAACCCATTTTTCTTTTTTATTCCTGTTTTTAATCAGTTACTTGTATTTTTTTTAATAATTAAGGGAAAATATTCTACCACCTGAAATATGGTAGAAATGTATGGTAGCAATACTTCAATAATATTTAGAGTAGATCTGTAAAACCAAATGTCTCATGGAAGCAAGAGGTTAACTTTGATCCCCATGGCATGAGTAAAAATTATTCAGTAGAGTTTAGGCTTAGATAATTGAATTGCACATGCATTTTTCTCTTATCTGATGGATTTTCTCACAAGCAAGATAAGTCCAGTGACTCCATGTTCTTCATCAAAAATCACAGGCAAACTACACTACTGAGTAAAAATTATTTAGTATCTGTATTAGTAAATATTCTCCAGGTACATATATGTAAACATTAAGTGATTTATTATAGGAGTTGCCCACACAATTTTGGGGATTGGCAAGTCCAAATTCCATAGCTCAGACCATAAATTGGAAACTCAATGAAGATGAAATTAAATTCTCCAGAAGAAGCTAACTGAATGAAGTAGAGACAGAAACTCTTTTCTGTTAAAACCCTCAGTTCTCACTTTAAGGCCTTCAACAGATTGGATAAGAGGGGCTCCTCATTGCTGAAGGCAATCTGCTTTGTTGATTGTAAATATGAACAGCTACCTAGTTTAAATCCATCTAGGATATATCCTTACAGCAATACTCAGGCCAGTGCTTGCTTGACCAAACAACTGATACTATAATCTATCCCAGTTATGACAGTAGCTTTAAGAATTAATGGTGGTTCTTTCAAATTTGGAGTGCATTAGTAGATCCTATATTACTCTTCTCTGTCCTTTGGTGTGGGTTGGAGAGATGAAATAAAAAATAATCATTTGTTTATCAACTATAATGTTTATGAATGCCTGGCATATATATAATGTTTATTTATTAGTATACTTGGGGAAACATCCTTATCTAGATAATTTCAATACTTAGATTGTTTTATTTTAACTGCTTCTCATCTCATTCCTTTATTCCTTCTTTCTTTCAAGACTGAATTCAAAGTTTCCTTTCATTTATTACATGTCTATGATCTCAGTTAGCCATTAATATTCAATGGATCTAGGTAAGTCTCTATGAATTGAAATCTGTCCCATAAATTCTAGAATGTGTTCTGTGTCCAGCTTTTATTTAAAATGTGGGCTATGCTTATCTGGTTTAACAGATAAACAGATCGCACTTTACTGTTCTCTGCACATGATCTAGCATTTTTCTTATTCATTTTTTCCTGGGAAAGTGACCTCAATATATGGGCAAAAGTGACCTGTAAAGATTTTAGCTTTGACCTCTGATAACTTCTTAGATCCACTTAATTGATTTGCAACTCTGGCCCTCCAGGTTCCTTCTTACAAGTACCCATACGATTACATTAGTACCTTTGTGACTACCATAATACTCTAGCATAGTTTCCCTATTTCAAGATTCTTAACTTAATCATGTTTGCAAGGTCTCTTTTAGCATATGTTCTAGTTTTCTAGGTGCTGGAATGTAAAATACCAGAAATGGAATAGCTTTTAAAAATGGGAATTGAATAAGTTACAAGCCCACAGTTCTAAGGCCAGTTAAAGTCTATAGAAATGTCCAAGATACCTTGGTTCAGGAAGCCAGTTAAAGTCTATAGAAATGTCCAAGATACCTTGGTTCAGGAAGGCCAATGGTGCTCAGGGTTTCTCTCTTGGCTGGAAGGGTACGTGGCAAAGTCTGCTGGCTTTCTCTTCCAGCTTCTTGACTCATGAAGTTCCCCCAGGCACATTTTCCTTCTTCATCTTCAAAAGTCACTGGCTGATGGACTCTCTGTTTTTGTGGTTCTGTGGCATTCTGAAGCTTTCTCCAAAATACTTTTTCTTTTATAGGATTCCAGTAAACTAATCAAGACCAATGCAGAATGGGTGGAGATACATCTCCATCAGCTAATCAAGTTTAATATCCACAACGGATTGAGTCACCTCTCCATGGAGATAACCTAATCAAGTTTACAACCTATAGTGCTGAACAGGGATTAGAAGAAACCATTGCTCCCACAAAATTGATTATGATTAAAACATGGCTTTTCTAGGGTACATAAATCCTTTCAAACCAGCACACCATATAAGGTAGTATAGTCACAGTTTCCAGAGACTATAATATGTATTTTTTTTTGGGGGGGGGATTATTCTGTCTACCATAATAATCCAGCTGTTAATTAGTCCAGTGCTAAAAATGGGACCCTGCAGAGTGTAGGAAAACAATTCTCCATTGATGTCCTGATATTTTTCATGTCTTAAGAATCAGGTCTCTGGTCACCCTTTGTTCTGGATTATCTTTGAAGAATGCTTGCATAGTAAACAGCTTTGGAAAACAGAGATATTGCCACTTATTATAGCAAAGGTTGTTTGCTTATTGTGTGGTATAAAAAATTCTGTTCCCTAAGGTTAAAATGCTTTTCCTGTAATGCAACCCATTACATATGCAGCCGAACTCATGCAAATATGGTATGTGTATACTGAAATTAATGAAGTCGTTTCTTTCTGGCCAAGGAGTCCATGTCCACTGCCATCATCCATGAAACTGTCTCTGCCTAACTTGTTATCTTGCAAGTAGGATACAATCATAGATCCTTCAAAAATCATCACAGGGAAGTAAAACATTTAGAAATTAAGTTGGCTCTCCAATTTCATTTTGTCCCAACACCATTAGCTGTCATTTTCCCCCAGAGTTTATCTAAGTGACAAGCACACCTTGCCAAGGAAAGAAATTGCTTTACAGTAGAAAAAAGTTTAATATCATGCCAAAGAAAGATCATTTTTCCTATAATAAGGACTTTGAAATTTACCCTGTATTGGAAAAAAAAATTGACCCAGCTATTATTTTGCAAACTATCACGTGCGTTTTTCCCCTTGAGACAGATTTTTAATAATCAAGCTAACACATCTGTTCTGAAAGTTCCCTTTTATATTATTTCTATTCATTTTCATTTCATTTTATACCCAAAAATTTTTCTGAATGGTGTTGAGTAGGTTGATGGAGAAAGAAAGTTTGTGTGGCATGAGGCTATAGACACAGGTGTGTATATATATATATATATATGTATAGATATAGATACAGTTATAGATGTAGATGATTTATCCATGTTTGGGTATGCATATATATGCATATGTACATGTAGATGTGGGTGTAAACAAAGGTGAAGGTATAGATACACATCTCTCTATAAAGGTGCATATTAGTATGGGTATATTTATGTATAGAAATTTATAGTATAAAAACTTTATTCATAAATATTTATATATTCTTTCTTTACAATTTTATTTTTATATAATTTTTATTTTTTAACATTTTTTATCTTAAAATATATACACAAAGTAAAAAAAGAAAAAAACAATAATTTTCAAATCACACTTCAACAAGTAGTTATAGAACAGATCCTAGAGTTTGTAATGGGCTACCATTCCACTATTTCAGGTTTTTCTTTCCAGGTGCTCCAAAGCACTGCAAGTTAGAAGGAATACTAATATAGTGATACAGCACTCATACTATATATATGTTTGTGTGTGTGTGTGTGTGTGTGTGTGTGTGTGTGTGTGTATATAGAGAGAGAGAGAGAGCTATTGGACTCAACTATTGGAACTACTGGACCCCCTTTTGGATCCATAAAGGGACTCTACAAATACTTTTCAATTATGAGCCCACCATAGTCTGAGAGGTGTCCTGGTATTGCATTAAGTTATAGAGAATTACAAGGCTTCATTCCTGTTCTGGACTCCAGGAGTTTAAGTTGCTTAAATGAACTATACAGACAAGTTGATTTAGATTATGTGCTACTGAAAATTTAGGTTTTAGACACAATAAACCTCTGCCTTTGGTCTCATATAGTAGGTGAATGTCCAGAGTGCATACAGTATCATCTTTTACCCTGTATTCTGATTTGCTTTAGAGCCAGCCAGATTGGCTTTGTTTTTAATTCTAATTGAGGCCTGATCTCTTTTTCAGTTACTTTAGCTGTTATTATATATAGCTATGCTAACTTTCAGATCTGTAGCACTCCATTTCTGGGTCTTAGGTGTTCAAGAGTATTCAAAGTTCCAGGGAAATATCAGCTAATATACCTATAACAGTGTGTCAGAATCTAGAAATACATTTACAACTTCAATCTAAATGTGGCTAAATGTGCTTATAATCTAGGCTCCTGTTTTCTTATAAGTATTTTCTGGAAGAGACTTCAGCTCACCTATTCTTTCTTTTTCTGGTTATTGCATGCCTCTAGATGTCCTTCCTTTTTGTAGTTGCACCATATCCCATCATATAAATGTATCACAGTTTGCCATTCTGTTTCTCACTGAACCCTTCATCTCCCTCAATCTATTGGACATTATGAATAATGTCCAAAATAAACAAGCCATATGTCAGGGTATCCTCATTTTATCGCACAATCAGCAACACTCTCAATTTTAGACAATTTTCATTGGTCCATAGTGACAAAGATCCAACAAACACAGCTTTCCAAACCGTCAAATCAAAACTACCCCTTATCACTTGTACCTCCTCCACAATTAGTTGCCCCTGATATTTCTGTTGTACTGCTGATGTCTTCCTGTTAACTATAGGCATAGCATGCATTTTTATTTTTTCCAGATACCCGTATTCTATTGATTCTGTGTCCACTATCAAAACTTTGAAATAGTTCATGTAAGAACTTATTTATAATTGTAGATTTAATCAGTGGGATTCATGGGGCTATACATCCCCCATTTTTTTGTGGGGGGGGTGCATGGTCTAGAAATCAAACCTGGGTCTCCTGCATGGAAAGTGAGCATTCTACCACTGCATCACCCATGCACCTTGCATCCCCTTTTGAATATATTAACCTTCAATATGGTAAGGTTACTTATAACCCCACTGATTAGCTACCCTCACCTCTATATGTACCTTTATCATAGATTCAACTCCTTAGGGTAGACTTTTCCCCATGTCTAACTTTTGTGTACCTCTAGGTCTGCTATACTCTACAGCGTAACCTCTGAGATTTCTTTACCAGAATCATAACAGTGCAATCATACAGTATCTGTCCTTTAGTGTTTGACTTATTGCACTCAGCGTTATGTCCTCAAGGTTCATCCACATTGTCATATGCTTCAGGACATCATTTTGTTTTACAGCTGCATCATATATATATATATATATATATATATATATATATATACACACACACACACACACATATATACATATATACATATATATCACATATTGCTTAATCCACTCTACTGTTGATAGGCACTCGGATTATTTCCATCTTTTGGCAATTATGGATAGTGCTGTTATGAACATTGGTGTTCAAATACCTGTTCATATCGCTATTTTCATCTCTTCTGGACATATGCTGAGTATTTGTATTGCCAGCTCATGGGGCAACTCAATATTTTCTTTTCTGAGAAATTGCCAAACTGTCTTCCACAGTGGCTGCGTTATACATTCCTACTGACAGTGAAGAAATCTTCCAATTTCTCCACAGCCTCCCCAACATTTGTAGCTTTCTGCTTGTTTAATAGCAGCCATTCTTATAGGTGTGAAGTATTATCTCATTGTCATCTGCTTTTACATTTCCCTTATAGCTAATGAAAATGAGCTTCTCTTCATGTGCTTTTCAGCCATGTGTATTTGTTCTTTAGAAAAGTGTCTATTCATATCCTCTGCCCATTTTATAATTGTGATGTTTGTTATTATTATGGTTGAGTTGTATAATTTCTTCATGTACACTGGATATCAAGCCTTTATCAGATATGTGATTTCAAGTACTTTCTCTTGTTGAGTTGGCTGCTTCTTCACTTTTTTGACAAAGTCTTTGGAGGCACAGAAGCTCTTGATCTTAAGGAATTCCCATTTCTCTATATTTTCTTTCACTGATTTTACTTTGGGTGTAAACTTTAAGAAGCTAACTCTATTAGATCTTGAAAATGTTTCTTCAATAAATTTTTCTTGAAGAATTTTCTTGCATTTTCCTCTAGAAATTTTATGGCACTGGAACTTACATTAAGGTCTTTAATCCATTTTGAATGAGTTTTTGCATAGAGTGTAAGGTAGGGGTCCTCTTTCATTCTCTTGGCTACTGATATCCATTTCTCCCATGCCTATTTATTGAAAGGACTATTCTGTCTCAGTTCAGTGGGTTTGAGGCTCTATTGAAGATCCATTGTCCATATATTTGGTGATCTATCTGCATTCTTGACTTGATTCCAATTGTCAATACTTCTTTGTGCCAGTGCCATGCTGTATTGTCCACTGTGGCTTTATAGTAAGCTTTAAAGTCAGGAAGTGATAGTCCTCCCACTTTGCTCTTCTTTTTTATGGTAGCTCTATCTATTCAAATTTTCTTTCCCTTCCACATAAATTTGATGAACAGTTTTTCCATGTCTTCAAAGTAAGTTGTTTGGATTTTGATTGGTATTGCACTGAATCTGTAGTTCAGTTTGGGTAGAAGTGGTATCTTAAAATAATATTCAACCTTTCTATCTAAGAGCATGGAATGTCTTTCCATCTGTTCAGGTAATTTTGAATTTATTTTAGTAATGTTGTACGCTTTTCTGTGTATAAGTTCCTTGACATCCCTGGTTAGGCTTATTCCTAAATACCTGATTCTTCTGGTTGCTATTTTGAATGGAGTTTTTTCCTTAATTGTCTCCTCAGATAGGTCATTGCTTGTGCATAGAAGCATTACTGATTTTTGTACATTAATCTTGTATTCCACTACACTGCTGAATTTATTATCTCCAGTGGCTTAGTCATAGATTTCTCAGGGTTTTCTAAGTATGGAATTCTGTCATATGAAAATAATGAAAGTTTCAATTCTTCCTTTCCAATTTGGATGGTTTTATTTCTTTCTTCTGTCTAATCACTCCAGCTAAGACTTCTATTACAATATTGAATAATAATGGTGGAAATGGGCATCCTTGTCTCATTTCCAATCTCAGGGGGAATACTTTCTGTCTCTCACCTCTGAGTAAATGGTGGCTATAATTTTTTTTTTCTTATTTGCCCTTAATGATATTGAGGAAGTTTCCTTCAATTCCTATCTTTTGAAGTGCTTTTAACAGAAAAGGATATTGAATTTTGTCAAATACTTTTTCAGCATCAATTGATATGATCATGTGAGTTTTCCCTTCAATTTGTTAATGTGCTATATTATGTTGATTGATTTTCTTGTGTTGAACTACCCTTGCATTCCTGGTATAGACCTTGCTTGGTTATGGCCCAAAGAAACCAGAAATTGTTGATGTGGAAAACCCTAAGGTTCTGGAAAGTGAATTCCCAGAGAATAGTGCTCCATGTGAGAGTTTGACTGACTATGGACCCAGTCAGTCATTTTAGTGCAAGCCAGGATTGGAGATGCAGTTATTCAGAAAGGATCTGTGGAAAGTCCTACCCTCTGATGGTTTGAATCCTTGTGTACTACATCCAAAACCAAAAAGTTTTTTGTGACATCAATATGATGCCAGCCTAGGGCAAAAGGAAAAATCACTTCAACAGCATTACCATGGGAGCTTAGGTCTAAACCAAAGATATCTTCTCAGACAAAGAGAGTGGGCCTACCCATGTACATAGGAAGGGTAAGTCTTCTCCCATGTTTGGAGAAAGCATGTCTTCTGCTCAGTTATCCAAGAAGAATGTTGTTTCCCTGTTTTCTCAGGGGGTGGAACATGAACTTGACTGAAGTAGCCTCATCAAAAGGTTCTGCTTACTATGGGTCCACATCCACAGGAATGGATTAAACTTAAGAACATGTTTTTCTGGGGTACATATACCTTTAGACAATGACAATTATCTAGCCCAGAAGAAGTATGGTGAAAATAGATCCTTCCTCTGGCATGTAAAGGCAAACTCTTTCTGTTCCTCCTTATTGATTGGTCTCAAGAAGAAAGCATTAATCAATTCCATATCCCCATATCAAATGACAGAATCTATCATTATCAGATCCATTACTAGAATTTATGTTCATTGTAGAAATATAGGATATTTGTCTCTATATCATTCAACCCTCCTTTCTACTCTAATATGCTTATTCAATTAGGAGATAGTATTAGGATACTTCAAATATAGTATATGTAAGTTTCTTAAAGACAAGTAATATTTCTTTCTGCCTTTATACAGCATTGGGAACAGCACACTATCTGTTTCAAAATATGCACACAAATTCACCTTAATTATCAATTTGTTTATGTCTGTCTGTATTTATGTACACCTGTGTTTGTACCTATGTATATATTTTCCCTGCTCGTTATGTTGTAGATGGCTCGGTTCTTCATGGTCTCAGTGGAGGTATGCAGAAGATTTTGCAGGCATTTTTTATTTTCCATTTTGAAAATTCAGTTAGGAAAATTGTGAGGGTTTATAAAGTGGGTACAAGAAGAGGAGAGGTTCCCAAGGCTTAAAAACAATATTTTGTTAGAGTGATTAGAGGGAAGCTTTTGTGGGTGGTGACTGGAGTGTTAGTAGATGTTAGGGATCAGTTTTCTAGCATATTTGTTCAGAGAAGAAGTCATTTGTGGTACATTCAGACCACAGGAAGTCACAACAAAAATCTTCCTGCCTCAGGGATTGTAGAACATGGGAGAACTTAACACTAAAAGCTATACTTAGAGGAAATAACTTTAATGTCCTGTCACATGTATGGTGCTTTAACTGTGCGAGAGGAAGAAAGCTAACCAATGGATAAATTTTATGATATATCAATAAGTGGCAAATGCTAAGAAAGGAAATATAGTAAAAGTAGAACAAGGTGAGAGTGATTTGGGTACCAGCGCAAACTGGCACATGCAGGAAAAATTGCCTTTTCAAACAGGAGGGTCAAAGCAGGACTCTTTGAAAAAGTCAGGGATGAGAAAAATCTTGAAAGAATTGAGGAATTTTGCCATGCATATATCAGAGAAAGTATGTTCAAAGCAGAAGAATCAATGAGAACAATACCATAAAGTGGAAGGAAGCATACTGGCTTGTTCAAAAAACAAGAAGGCCATTATGGATAAAGCAGAATAAGCAAAAAGGAGATAAAGCCAGAAAAAAAATGGAGGGGAAGACAAATGGGCATATCATATATGGTCTCATAAGTCTTTGTATGAGCCTTTTCTTTAATATTGAATGACATGGGGAGCCATTATAGGGTTTTTAGGAGTGGAATGACTTGATCCAACTTTCATTTGTTTTAAAAAAGGATCACTCTAGCTGCTGATTTGAGAACAGACTGTTAGAACCATAACAAAACAGTAAGGATAAGCTACCTAAGATACGACTGTGGCTTGGACCAGTATTGTAGCTGTGGAATCAACGAGGAATGGTTGCATTTTGGATGTATTTTTAAAGAAGAATCAGTGGTGATTGCTCACAGGTTGCATAAATGATGTGATAAAAAAGGTGAATTAAGGATGATTCAGGATGATTCCAAAGAGTTTGGTCTGAGCAAATCTAAGTATGGATTGGCCATCAGTTGAGATGGATAATATCACAGGTGGTGAAGGCTTTTTGAGAGATCATGAATTTAGTTTTGGATTTACTTTATTTAAGATATGTATATTTAGATATCCAAGTGGAGAAGTGGATCAGTATGTTAAAAATATAGAGATATAAAATGGGAAGCCATTCACATATAGATGGGATTTTAGACCATGAAGCTGGATGAGATCACTAAGAGAGCATATGTTGATAAAGAAAATTGGAAGAAAGATGGAGCCATGGGGTTCTCCAAAAATGAAAGATTGATGTGACGGTTAAGTTTATGATTCAACTTGGCCAAGTAATATAACTCAGTTGTCTGGTGAAGCAAATACTGATATAACAATTACAGCAAGGACATTTTGCGGACTTAAATCATCAGTAAGTTGATTGCATCTATCATTGATTACATCTATGATCAACTAAGGAACATGTCTTCAGCCATGAGAGGCATTTAACCCAATCAGCTGAAGGCTTCAAATGAGAAGCAAGAAAAAAGATTCTCTCTCTCCACTTCAGGTTCTTTTGGGGAATTCATTGAAGACTCTCATCAGAGTTGCCAGCCTGTGGTTTGCCCTAAGAAATTTGGACTTAGACATCCCCACAGTTGTGGGTAGAGAAATAAGTTTATGTTTGTATTTGCCTAATAATTATCTAGTAAGCTGGTGAAAGTTAATGACGGTGAAAGTGGAGAATTGTTAAAGTAATGTCCTTAAAAATAGGAGACCTGGTGATGAAATTTGATGTACCAATGGAGGTGGTAACTTGCTATGAAAGTATAGAGAGCTCATATATGGTAATAAGAGAATAGACAGGATGTTGACAAGTGGATAAAGAAGTATTCAGTTTCTGAAAATTCTATTCTAATTGCTTCTGTTTGGTCAGTAAGGTAGAAAACATAGCCATTATGTAAAACAGATGGAAAAAAAGGTCGCAGATTCTTGAAAACAGAAAAATGTGAAGTAAACATTTTTGGAATCAGGAGAGTAAATAGGTGAGATATATATATATATATATATACTATTATTAACTGCAGCATTTATGCCCACTTGAGCTTATAGTTCATGAAGTTAGTGTGAGATAGTCTAGTGTGGTTGTGTTTTTCTTTTAGCCATATTCTGCAGCATTGATGAAGATGTGAAATTAGGCAAAGAGATAGCTTGCATAAGAGCTGTTTTTTCCAAGTGGTTATGCTAATGAAGAAAGAGGAAGGCACAGAGGGCACCAGTTGCATGAGGCATATTTCAAAAGTGGTGTGGCAATGAACTGCAGGTCTCAGTAGCGTATAGTTTCTCAGACCAAGATACAAAAAGGAATGAGCTAGAAAAGTAACATGTAGTGGTCAGGGATTGGAAGAATGAAATGAAAACTATGGAGGTATTGCAGTTATTTGCATCAACAAAGATGAAAAATATGACCACGGGAGTGAGATTCTGATGTAGAATAGAGGGCAATATCCCTAAAGAGAACTTCAGGGAATAAGTTTGGAAAATAACTTCCATGGGTGTTGAAATTGCCACAAATTAAAATAATTTGTTGGGGGGAATAGTGGTCCAGGGAGCAAAAATCATCAACACTTAGAGCTGTCAACATAAAACAGATTGAAAATAAATACCTTTCTTCCATTTGAAAAGCAAAATGGAATACTGAGAGAAAAGTTTATACTATAAATAGTATAATAGAAACACTAGCAATTAAAAAAAAAAAACAAAACTAACCCCTAATAAAATAGGGACTTGATGGGGGCCAGCTGGACCAGGAAGAGTGTTTTGGGACAAGGAGCAAGGTAGCAATTCATCTTGAGAGATGGTCAAGGTTGACCTGAGCAGAAGCCAGAACACTTGGATAGTGCCACCCTGCACCATGTGTCTCATAGGTGCCTGCCTGTTTTCCATGGGTCATCCAGTAGAAGGACATGCCCATGAGCCACTAAACTTGAAAAGTCTCTAGCTGGACTTTACCTGGGATCACCATTGTTGTTAAAAGGGCAAGGTGTTGGATAGGAACCTTCTGAATCTAGAAAATAGAGGTGGAGTGCTTGATCCCCAAAGATGCCTTAGAAATATTGGAGGGCAAATTTCAGTAAAGGTATTTGGGAAGGACTTAGCTGGGATGTACCATTATAACACTTGTTTCAGATATTTGTGGAGTCTTATTAGCAAGATGCCTCATTATAACAAAATTAGATGATTTGACCAAATAGATACTCTAATCCTTCAGTAGATTGAGGAAAGAATCAGAAAAAAATGCCAATCTGGATTCAAGATATATCATAATTGTAATTGTCAAGGGAAGGAATATTTAATAGAATTAGGATTCGAAACGATAAATAGTATAAGTTTTAAAGAAAAAAACAAGACACGTCTATAACTCAAGTTCAAGAAAGATTGTGATTACTAAAGGAAAAATGTAACTATTAATAAAATAAATCCTATCACAAATTAAGACAAAATTAGATAATAATTTGGTTGTACATGGATGTTCTCATTAATGGGCTTGTATCTTTCAAAAATGTCTTAAAGGATGGTAGGGGAACTTGAATAAAATGCTAAAAATTGCATTAAATTAGCACAGTATTGTCTGGGAGGTAAAAAACAAAATGAGTCAAAATTTGAAAAACAAAAATAAAATTGTTGCCGGACTTGTTTGAGCAGGAAAAAAACAAAGACTGAGATGAGGTTGAGAAAAAACACCATGTCTTTTCTATTTTCCTTCTCAAGTAAGAAGATTTCTTCCCATCTGTGTGTAAAAGTGTGAAGAGTTAGATTACGTTAGTTTAAATTAGTTTGCACAAAATGTAAGCGCACAATAAATTCTACATATTTTTCATATGTATCATTTCTAGTTAATTTTTTAGGTCATTATTTTGGCTAAGATATTATCACCTAGTTCTTAGCAACCAAACTCTACTGGAATTTCTGACTCATTTTCTGAATTCTAAAATCCATTCTACAGTAGCCTTCATGTGCTAACACAACAAATCATTACAAATAAATGCACCTTGAGCACACACAGCAATCATCAGCTTGTTTCTCCATGCAGTAAAATGAATAAAACCCAGCATTCCTTTCTACTTGCATGGTATAAATCATTAATTGTCTTTGGTTAGCCAGCAAGTACTTCTTTCAAAAGCCTCCAAAATGGTATACTTTTTTAAAATTGCTTTTTCTATTCATTCTTTTTCAATATATATCATTCAACTAAGAAACTACCTCTCTTAATCCATTGCTTCCTACCATTTTGTCACCAGAATCTATCATGCAAGGCCTCCAGAAAAAGTCAGATTTCTGGTAGTAAGGTAATACTTTCAGGACAGAACTTTTTCAAAATAGATAATTTGAATAATGCCTTGGAGCTTGTGGTGGTTAGATTCAGTTGTCAACTTGGCCAGGTGAAGGTACCTAGTACATCTGTTCCTGATTACATCTGCAGTCAGCTAGGAGGTGTGCCTGCTGCAATGAATGATGTTTGACTTAATTGGCTGGTGCTTAAATGAGAGACTCAATGTAGCACAGCCCAAGCACCTTAGCATACCTCATCTCAGCACTCGCAGCTCAGCCCAGGCCTTTGGAGATGCAGAAAGAAATCACCTCAGGGAAAGTTGTTGGAACCCAGAGGCCTGGAGGAAAGGCCAGTAGAGATCATCCTGTGCCTTCCCACATAAGAAAGAACCTCAGATGAAAGTTAGCTGCCTTTCCTCTGAAGAACTAATGAAATAAATCCCCTTTTATTAAAAGCCAATCTGTCTCTGGTGTGTTACATTCCAGCAGCCAGCAAACTAGAACAGAGCTACAAGTTGTTTTATGAACTCCTGGAATGTTTCTGAATTCTTTTAGTACAAAGATCCTGATAATTGCGATGAACGTTTCTGAAATTGCTAAATGTACAAATATCAGGAACCAAATACTTATTTCAATTACTGCCAGTTCAAAGGAAAATCTTGGGTTTGTAAAGCAGATTTTCTAGCACATTTCATTGCTAGGTGGCAGTGAAAATAATTTTGATTCATTGGATGAAAAATGTATCTTCTGTCCACAAAATATATAATCAAATAGTAAAACTACCTTTCAGGGATATTCTTTGGTAAGATAGAATGTTGAAGACAAGTAAAGAAGGCATTAATGATTAATAGATAATATTATCTAAATACACCTATTTTCTTTATACCCAATAAAATAATTATGGCATTGAAGATCGATTATAAGAATCAGATTTATTTGAAAATAAGTACTTAATGAAAGTATTATAATTTCTATGTGTCTGAAAAAAATGGCCTCTATCTTAAACAAAGAAGTAAGTCAAGTTTCTTTCAATATAGTGCAATTCAATGAAAGTGCCACTATGGCTGACTCTGTTGTCTAAAATAATTCAAAAATACATCTTTCTTGTTATTGAACTTGATTCTAAAAGAAGATAACATTCACTGAGAAGTGGATGGATGACAAACTCCTCAATCTTCCTTAAGTAGCACTTCTCAACTAACTGAGTTTTTCAAAGTTGAGAAACAATGGAATAAAGTCTGTAAGAAAGAAAAATTGTTTATTTTACTGCCGCCTTCTAATTCACATAACTGTACAGGTTTTTATCATATAAACTTTGGAAGAAAATAGTTCAATATAACTGAAACAAATATTTTACATTGTCACTCAGCTACACCATGTGTACCTTTGTATTTGAGACTTAGGTTCTAAATATTTACAGTATTTGGCAGACATTCAATATCTTTATACATCCATCAATACTTACCAAAACTGATAGCTTTCTGTCCTAATGTTAAATTAATCACTACAGATTTAGTATTAGAAGCAATATCAAAGGTACTGGAAAGAATACCAATGATAATTAAAATAATGATCAGGCTGATGTTCTATTCACTTGTCTTAACTTTATGTCATAAATTCACTTTTGGCGAATAAAAGTCACAAAATTATACTGCAGTTCAAAAAGGAGTTTTCAAGAATTGTCTTGATAGCAGAATATAAACAGCATTTATAATAATATAATTTCACAATAAATGAAGAATATTTCACCTTTTTTACTTACCAATAACATTTATTCAATATATTATAAAAGTTTGAAACTTTGCACTCACTATTGTATCACAACTTAACATATAATAGAGGAATGATTATATCAAAAATATACCGAGGAAATTAAGAATGGACCTCCTGATACTCAGAAGAATGCTGACTAGTGAAATATTTGCATAGATATGGAATTTTATTTTGTGTCATTTCTACAAATCTACTTGGAGATTTAACATATCATTTCTGTAATATTAAATTAAAATAAACACAGCATGGATTTATGTTTAGAGACATCAAACAATGCCAAAAATGGAATACCGTGCAATATGGTATCTATTTTGTTAGAGGTTATATTAACCGGAGACTTAGATTTCAAAATTTTTCAGGCATCAAATCCTTTTCTTACAGCTTTTAAGACCAGTTTTCTGACTATAGTACTTATGTTGTTTTTTGATATCTAGATGCAATTATCCTGTATGCAAATCAGATGAAGACATGTAGTTTCGCACCAAAACATATTTTGGTTCACTTTTTCAAATGTAGCTATGACAGGGTGAATAATTGAAAAAGAAGCTTACTACACACAAGAATATTGGATTGTCTCTTCCACTGAGATTTGAAAGCTTAGACCATTTCATGATTACTATTATAGTAATGCTCTTTGCTCTTCAATATATTTTAACCAAACTTACATTAACCAATCATCCTCTCTTGTTTTTTTTTTCTTTTTTTGGATGTGGAAAGCTTATATATTTAATGAGACAAAAGCAGTAATCAAATTATGTATTGGAAACTATAACAGTTAACGAATATTACAAAAGTGGGCAGGCAACGATGGCTCAGTGGCAAAGTTCTCGCCTGCCATGCCAGAGACCCGGGTTCGATTTCTGGTGCCTGCCCATGTTAAAAAAAAAAAGTGCATTGTTGTTCTGGAAAGACGGTGGAACAGGACAGGTTGAGTTCACCCCTGCTCCAAGGAATAGCTACAGAAATGACAGAAAAATGATCCAGACAGTGATTCCAGGGTGAAACTGTTTTGACAGGGCCTTCTGCACCATGCAGGGAGGACCTGATTGCAAAAGCTGAGGAATTGAACACAGAGAACCAAAGGCCATCCAGCTGGTGCAAACAGACTAGTACATCCCTTTCCAAAAGGAGGCCCAGAGCCCACAGGAGTGCAGAGATAGGAAATGGGGACTAGGAGGTAAGCCACGCCTTGTCCTTTGAACGGAGTAGACCCAGGCGCACCGCCAGGACCTGGCAACACGTGATGCCGATGCCCCACGCACCTGAACTCCACCTCCCCATGCTCCAAGCTCCCCCTCCCGGGCCCCCATACCTATGCCGCACATGCACCCATACCTTCCCCAGCCTGACCCACTTCTCCCGCACAAGCGCATACCTTCACCCCCAGACCTGCACACCCATGCCCAGCCCCTCACCCCCTACCTCCCCTTCCCTGCACTCTGCAGGCATTCACCTGTGCATCTGGGCCACCTACCTCCAACCCACATAGTTGCACAACCCTGCCTGCCCTCCAGCTCTGCGCACGTGCACATCAGTGTCCAGTCTCCTAGATTGGCTCACATGCACATGCACACATACATCCTGCCACCCTGGCACCCACACATCCAGGACCTGCACCCTTGACCCCTGCATACTACCGTCCTGGCCCTGCACACCTGTGCACTCCCGCCCCACCCCCTCAGCTCTGGTCAAGTGCCCACAGGCTATACCCACCCTTAGCCCATGGAAATCCAACCTTGTCCCAGCCCCCAGCCCCATGCACATGCACAGCCGCATCCTGCCACACACATACACACACTAGCTCTACCCCTCCAGTACCACACCTGGCAAGGGCTCACAGGCACAGCTGTGCCAAACATCCCCCAACCTGTGCACTCACATGGGATTTGATTCCCTGGGATGAGGCTGGCCCTGGCACCATGGATCAACAATGCCATCCTGACCTAAAAGGGAAAAGAAATTGTAACAAATAAGGTATAAGTGGCTGAGCACTAGTAAAAATCCAAAATTGTGGAATTGCAACCCATACCAAACTCTGGAATCTGTTTTGTAGTGATGTGTTTTTAAATTTATTTATTTTTTGTGTTTATATTATTTTTCACAAAAAAGAAAAAAGTCAATTTTGATGATAAATGCACAGCTGTATGATGATATTATGAACCATTGATTATACACTTTGGATGATTACATGATATGTGAACATATAATATTTATCAATAAAATTGCATTAAAATGTAGAGGAGAAAAGAAAAAATTACATTGTTGCCAAAAAATAATTATTACTAACTGAATATTTGCTATATTCCAGCCATTTTAATATACACTTCATGTAAACTATTTCATTATTCCTTCCAGCAGAAACATTTCTTGTTTTACAAATTGGAAGACTGAACTTGAGAAGAAAAGTCCTAGGTCACAGAGTGGACAAATAGCTAAGATTTGAAGATAAGTTTGTTTGGTAAAAATACCTATGCTTTCTTACTTGATCCTTTATGATATTTTTAAGTTTTTACTAGTATTATAATTTCCTACATGTGTGCAGTTGAAATACACACACACTGATAATGAGAAGTGCTATGCTGGTATTAATTTGTAAAAAGATACAAATAAAAATGAGAAAATATATGTTCTCAAACTTTTACTTAAGCACAGTAACACCAAATCTTTTCACTAGTTCTAAAAAATAAAATGAGCTTTATATTCCCACCTAATTACCCTTTTAAAATTATATTGCTGAAATATTTTCTGCACATACAAAAAAAGGAAGATGAAGCCTTATAAATTACAGGCACATGGTGATTACCCCCAATTCCTAGTGCTGAAAAATGAATCATAATACCAGTTAAGCTGTCACTAAGTCAGAATTATGAGTAGAGTCAGGTAAAATTCTTGATAACTGCTTATAATTTTCAGTGTTTGGAAAACAATTTCCTGGGCAGATGTTTTTGCATTGTCCTAAATGTTCCTGTCTCTATCAATGTTGAACATTTTCTCTGGTTTATGCTTCAAGGTGTTAATCACTTCCAATCTTTCAAAATGATTACCTGGTAACATTACCATACACATGTACAGTGATCACTAGGCTATTATGAATTCCTTACACTCAGCACACTTGAAAAAGTCAAATTAGTCTTCTTAACTTGGTGCAGTGCCTTGTTCAAAAAATGAATTTATCATGAGTTTGGTGGCCTTGAAAATTAAATATTAATTGAGTTTGGACTATTAGAAAATTATCTCAGTGAAACATCATTTAACATGTAATTCCTTTAAATGTGCAATATTATGAATGAGCTCACTGTACCATAAGCTTTTTTATGCCAGTGGCACAGTTACTGTACAATTTACTTATATGAGGAGTGAATGTTTATCAAGTCTCTCTTGCCAAATTTTATTATCTTATCTTGCATCTTAGTATTAACTATTTAGGAGTTGATTATCCAGTTTATGCCTGCTCTCTGCCATGTTTTCTCATTTCTGTAGCTCATTTATTTCTACAACACATCAAAATTCCAAAATCTATAGAAACTGGGAAAAAGGATTATATATTCGTTTCTCAGTTTTAGTAATTATTGCTAGTTATGGTGAAAGGTTTATTGATAGTTTCAAAAAGACTCGAAATCTGTAAACTTGATATATTCTGATTATTTATATGCCACAATAGTGAAGAATTGTGTGGTAGTATTTTGAATTATTTAGGTTCAATCCTAAAGGAATATATGCTATTAACTAGGAAATAAATGGCAAATAATCTTAATCTTCAATCTATTTTCTATGACTGGTTTTCTCATCATCATTGACTTCAAAACATAATCAGTGTAAAATTACTTAAATACTAAAGTGTCGATTGTATACTACATAGTGACATTTTTCTAAATTATACATTTTACAAATTAGAAACAAACTGATCGATGTTTCTAACAGAACTGCAGTTATTACTAATAAGCAAAAATTAGCTCTATCGAATCTCTTATCATTTTTTTCTTCACCAGAAAAAAATCCCAGTCTTTCTAACGTTACAATAAATGCCTTATCTTAAGAAGTACAAATTCCTTAAGGAGTTTCTAGATTTACTAATTTGATTTTCATTTAAAAAAATCTTGGTTAACCCTCCCATTCCAGTCTAAGTTAAAGTTGTTGATTGCTATTTTGCATTTACAAGCTACATCTGTTCCATCATCAAATCCTACCACTTCTAACCTCTAAACTTATTCAGCTTTCCTCAACATTTTTGTCTATATCATTATCATTTCTTGCTTAGATTATTGCAGTACTCTCCAAAAAAGTTTCTTATATCTACTCATATAGGAGTCAATCCATTCTGAACTGAGTAACCAGGGATTTTGTTTAAAATTAAAGAAAAATCCTTGACTTTTTTTTTTTTTAGCTAAAAACCCACAAAGATATCTACATATCATTCAAGTGAAAAGGTAAAACCATAAAATGCCTCACTACATCTATGCCACCCCACTCTTCAACTCTCTGGTCTCATCTCCTACTGCCCCCATTCCTGCCCCAGCTCACTCTGCTCCAGCCATATTGGCCTGGTGACTTTCCAGGAATCTACCAGGCATGCTCCTGCCAGAGGACCTCTGCACTTGTTTTTGCCTCTGTTGGGAACCATTTGTCTCAGATGTGTAAAAGGTGTATTTGCTCACCTCTTCCAAGTCTTTGCTCATCTGTGACATTCTCAGTGAGGACTTCCCTGGCTCTCATCTTTAAAATCACCATGCCCTTCTGCACATACTCCATATCTCTTTTTGCACTTTTATTTTTCTTTGTACTTTTATCATAATAACTCTTAAAACACTGTATAATTTAGTTGTACTGCTTTTTTGTTCTGTGTCCCCTCCAAGAGAGCACAATCCTCAATTTTTATACTGCTACATCCCCACACCATCTAGAGATGTACCTGTCTCATAGTTTATACTCAATGGATAGTTGTTGAAAATAGGATGACTAATATTTGAAAACATATTAAAATAAAACATAAAGAAAGTTTGAAAAGTTAACTAAATGGCTTAGGAAAGGATTTCATTGCATGCCTGTTAAGTCTGCAAAGATTTTTTTTAGGATCAGTAGGGATAAAGTAGCATGCTAAGTACAAAATTGCATTATTGAAGTAATGCAATAAGTACATAAAATAATATGCTAATTGTGGTGGTTTGAAGTTGTATGTGCTCCCAGAAAAAGATGTTCTTCAAGCTTCAAGTTAATCCATTTGTGTGAGCATAAACCCAAGGTAAGGAAGAGGTTTTGATGAGGTCACTTAAGGTATGACCCCCTCCTTCAGGATGGGTCTTAATCCTTTACTGCAGACCTTTATAAACAGAATGAATGTAAAGAGGGAGAAAGCCATGGAAGCAAGGAGTTGAAATCAACAAAATGTGAAAGAAAGGAGACTAAGAGACACTGCCAGGTGACTTACCATGTCCCAGAGGAACTGAGGATCACTGGAAATTGGTCTTCGAGAAGAAAACATTACCTTCATTATGACTTGATTTGGACATTCTACCAGCTTCAAAACTGTGATCTAATAAATTTCTATCATTTAAGCTGATCCATTCTATGATATCTGCTTTGAGTAGCTTGGGAAACTAAAACACTAATTTAAAAAGAAATAGAAATAAGTTCAGAAATGTATACTGATCCCTAAGTTGCTCAGAAAAATGTTTGCCTAGGAAGTATGTTTATGTATTAACAGACATAAAATTTTATCCTGCTCTTTGGTAGAAAATTTTGGAATATTGTGTCACTATAAACTTGTCCTTCCAAAGCAGGAAGACAAAAGGAATAAAAAATGGAGGAAGGAAATAATTTCTACATAGCAGTTGTGAATTTCACAATTAACTAAGCTTTTGTGGCTCCTTCCCTACTGATAATGAAAATCAAATCCACCAATACAAACTAGTTTTGTTATTTGTGGTTTAAACTCTGTCAAGAATTATTTAATTCAGAGATCTTCTCAACACTTTGGTGCTCTACATCCCTTCTACCTAAGCATGATGTGTCTTTTTGGTTGTAGTAAGAGTGTGGTGGAAGTAACATACACATGTGAATAAAGAGCCATTGAGTCACCTGGTCTTAGTTTACCATTCTAGCCTCACTGAAATGTGTGCCTCTCAACAGGCTTTTGCATTTGTCTGTCCCATTTAGTCATTGGTCACCAGATTGTTATCTTCCTCATCCCAATACCAAGTTACTGTTTTTTGTGAGCTCACCCTCAAAAGGGCACAAGTGTCTTGGGCATGAATTTCAAATAATGAAGTAGGATGTGGAAGAGATTTCCTTTTGTGACTGTTAGGTTTTAAACATTCATCTTTATTAACTTTATCTTCAATGCATACATGAGATGTTCTGGATTAAAGAGATATTTCTAAACTGCCTTATAGTGAATAATAAGCACATTGGCTCAACTCTCATCCCTGGTGTGACACAATGAAAGCTGGGTCAGATGTCCTAAATGAGTAGCTGGATAGTCCATAGGTAAGGGATGGAGAATAATGAATTTTCTATTCACATAAAGGAGAGAGGGAGCTATCCCCTCTCACCCGAAAGAAAAGAGAACCACCACAACAAAAGTTTGCTTCTTTGAAATGCATGAAAAGATCCTGTATTCTCAAACTAACCATTCGTAATGTAAATATATCTTTCCAAGGCCATAGTTTGCATTAGTGTTCACTCTCTGCATTGTACTGTTTTATGGGTTTTGGCCAATATATAATGTCAAGTTCAATATATAGATTTAAAAAATAATAATTTCTAGGGTACACGGCATTATTAGGCTTTGCAGGTAGGCTATGGAGTAATCAATTCTTATTTTTTTCTAATTTAAGAATCACTTATACTAAGGACTGAGAAAACAAGCATCAAAATGTAACAACAATCCTGAAACAGTATTCTCTATAAGACAAAATTTACTCTCACTATATTTTATAAAATTTTATTATTTTTTCTATGAATATTCATCTAGGGTAAAAGATCAGTGGAAAAACAGAGGGAAAAGAGTATTATAATGAAAAATGGTTGGCCTGACACATTGTTTTCACTACCACACTTGGTGGTGTATACCACTTTAAGATTTTCCTTAAGGATTTTTTTCATTACATTTGGATTCCTACTTTTTAATAATTTCATTAGCTTATATTCATATTTCAAGAAACTACTCATTATATTATGTGGATCTTAAAACACCTTATGAGGGTGTAAATATACAGTAAGACATTTATCAATCATTTCCCTGATTGTTACACACATGTCTACAATGAGGAAGCTCCATAGAAATTTTAAATGAATTGAAGATATTGCTGTGCCTCAAGAAAGCTATATAACTATTTTGTCACCTGTATAAAGATTTTAGCATCTCTGGGTAGAACAAGATAGATCGAGAAACTTTTAATCATCATTAAAAAGATTCAGAAAATAAGTCCTCTAATGAATAGGTCTTATATTTTTGAGATGCCAGGCACTTTATGTTATTAAAGTCATTCTCTCCACCCATAAATTGATACATCCTCATTAATACAAAATCATTTCAAAGTAATTCAAAGTCCTTTCCATGGTCCAGAATCTCACCTGTCAATTCCCCCAAAGGCCACCAATTTCTCTGTTGTTCAAGTGAATTTAAATTTGTTAGACCTTATAATAAAGTAGAACACAATTTGACAATAAGTCAGTAGTTTCTGAGAAGCTGGAATTTAGGAGAGTATATTTAGAAGATTTTGTAATCTGAACTGGACAACTGATTGGGCTTGGACAAATTCTGCAGCATAATAGTTCAGAATTGGTTACAAGGTGAATAAGTTTTCATATAAAACAGCTGTCTATGTGAATAATCTATTGTCCTGCTAGAAGAACCATTTTCTGAAATGAGCAAGCTGTTTGGGAATATGTGTAGACACTTTCAACAGAGCTTTTTAAGTTACTGAATTACATTTATAATTTAGTGTTCAAGATAATTTTCAGTGTTTAAAGTGTAATTAATGAGTATGTGATGGTTGTTTTATTCCACTCATTGATTAATGATAGAGCTAGTAAGATGGTAGAGCTGACTCCACGAGCATTTAAAGAACTAGTTTACATAGTGAATTGGCAAGTCTATAGTACAAAAGAATATCATCGCAAGGTTAGGTTAAACATAAATCTGACTCATGCCTATAATCTTTAGGGCTATCTCTTCCATGTAAAAGAAATCTATAAGCTGGCATCGAACTCTACAATGTCTAGCATCCTATCAAATAATAAATAACAGCTTAATTCTTCTGGAGAAATAAAAAAAATAGTTGTGTAGGCATGTGTAAAACTGGCAGCTTTTGATAGTTTTCCTTATCAGTGTCTCCATTTTGATCATAAATGATCTATAAAGGTATTTGTGATTTAAGAAGAAGGCTGAATTTATTATGTTTTGGCCTGATTATTTACATAGATGAGGCTAAAGGTATTAACTAATTATAAACCTCCTTGAGCACACATTATCGAGAAACTATTAATGTCAGGGGAATAATTTCTAGCTGGAACTTTCATTAAGGAATATGAAATTGAAACTTTAAAAAGCCTCTATTTTTTGTTCTTCTATAACAAGGCTAGGATACCAACCCAGAAACTCTCTCCCTCAGCTTTCACCTGCAATACCTGTTGATTTTTGTGAATTTGAGTTTTCTCAATTTCCCTAAAATATACTGAGTTTTTTGTCCTGACAGCAAGTGAAACTGAGGTTTGTTAGCTATAAAACAGGTACCAAGCTAGTTTTCCAGGAGATTTTCTATACACTGACTTTACATACAGAATGAAACCCTTGTTCTTTAATATACAGCTTGCCATTTCTGAATGATGAGATTTGTTCTAAAATATGACAGACAGTATGCTTTGATTCTAGTTAAGTAAAACAGGCTGGCAGATTCTTATTGAATGTATAGAGACAACTATATTGCCATAAAAGTAAGGGAAATTGTTAAAGTATTTTTTCCTGAATTCTGAGCTGTTAGTAAGTTCAGAAATCCTAAGAAATTCACCTTAATCAAATAAGAGGTCATCAACAAGGAATGATAAGCCCAATGGTTGCAGAGAAAACATTCCTGTACCCAATTCTTCTATCAATAACTAGTTTTTCTCTTTTTAGGGCCAAAACACTGTTTGGTAGACAAAGGCAAAATGTTAAAGGGCAAATTCAATATGATTGACTCAATTGTACAGAGAAACCTGGAAGTTAACTTAACGATTAACTTCCCTTTGCAGTTGAATTTGAACTTGAATATTTCTTTGTGCTGCTAGCAGGTATATAACTTTGTAAAAGATTGGATTTGTTATCAGCTGTGAGTTTTCAAGACAATGCTTTAGAATAAATGAATTAGCAAATACCTTCAGTAAGACAGCGTAATGTATGTGTCTAGGGAGACTGCAGTGTATTTAATGCATCAGTTTCTCCACCACATTTTGCTGGTTCATTGTAGCTAACTTTTTCTCTGGAGAAAAAAAAATGTGCTTCTGAATTAGATGCAATGGCTCAACAGAATTTATGACGCTAGATGAAAAAGGTACACTAATAGGGCTCTCAAATCGAATGTGATAGAATCCTCACAATTTTGTTAAATGTTTAATTAAATTTTGTTAGTTACTCTGAAGTAATTTCTATACTCTCTGTGATATTACATATGTTTATGTGATTTCTATGTGATGGTTACCTATACAATTTAAGTTTAGTAGCTATGTAAAGCATTGTAGTGGTTTGGAACTATGTGTACCCCAGAAAATAAAATTCTTAAAGTTAATTTGTTCCTGGGGTGTAAACCTATTGTGACCAGGACCTTTTGATGAGGTTACTGCAGATAAGGCATGGCCTAAATGGGACTTACTCCTCCCACTGGAGTCCATATTAATGGGATGAATACAGAGGGAAAGAAATCCATGGACGCAAGAAGCTGAAAGCAAGGAAACCCAGAAAAGAAAGGAGATACCGGCAGGAGATGTCATGTGCCCTGTCATCTAGTAGAGGAGCCAAGAAAGGCAGTGGTCTTCAGAAGAAAAGATCCCCTTGATAATGCCTTGATTTGGACATTTCTCTCAGTCTGAGAGCTGTAAGCTAAGAAGTTCCCACTGTTAAGCCAACACATTTCATGGTATCTGTTCTCAGCAGCCTAGGAAACTAAAACAGGTAAAAGTTGGAGCTATCTATTTCTCAAGTTAATGGAGTTTTATTTTCCCTATATTCATTTATTTGGCCTGCACAGAATAGCAAAATTTTTAGAACTAAAACAACTTGATAAACCATAATCTCCAATCCCCTTGTACTACATAAAAGGGAATAGGATCCAAGAATTTACATGACTCATTCAAGGTCGTAGACCTAGTGTGTAACTCAGCTAGAACTTAAGCCTATGATTCCAATGCTCTCTCCACTGTACCATACTGCTATAATGGAAAAATAAAAAGAAAACTAGTTTGTTGAGGTACATTCATAGAGAATATCTTGGCATCCTCTATTTTCAATTCAATAAACATTTTGTATGTTCGATGAAGTATGTAAATGACACTGGATTGCATTTTTCTTCTAAGTCTATGTTGTGCAATGTTATAACCACCAGACATCTATAGCTATTGAGCTCTTGAAATGCTGCTGGTTCAATTTGAGATGTACGGCTATTATAAAGAAAACACTGATTTTGAATGATTAGGATAATGAAACAAAGTAAATTACCACATTAAGAATTTTTATATTGATTATGTAACACAAATCATAATATTTTGAATATATGGATTTAAATAAAATATTGACATTAATTTAAACTTTTTATTTTTTTAATGTGACCACTGGCACTTTAAAAATTCTGCATGATACTCACCATTGAGGCTGATAGTACACATTTTATTAGACAGTGCTGCTGTAAAGTGAGCAAGTTTTGCAACCAAATTGGCAAAAGGTAATCAATGCAAGGTAATTCTGATACTTTGGATAATGGTATCCAAATTACTAATTGTGTTGACATGTGAGGACTATAACTTTATGTTTGACTAAATTAAACTATTCAAATATCTTCTTTAGTGGAGATGGTTTATTAGCATTCATTTTTATAAACAGTTTTTAACCTGACACAAAGGTATTTATATAGCACTCATATTTTCCTTGTATTTACCTCTGTTCAGATCATCACTTAATTTTGTAATTTTTACGTGCATGCACTAACATCTTAATGTGGCCCTTATAGCATGTATTCTTTAGGAGAAATAATCAAGAATCATATACTTTGTGGCTCACATTACCCACATCAGAGGGCACAGGCCGTTTATGGTTAAATATTAATACTTCAAGCAGCTACAAACAGAATGCAGAGAATAAGCTGTTCTAAGATGGCATCAAACAAACATCAAAATATTTTGACACGGCCCAGTGGGAACAATAGGTTGCAACTGAGATTATAATCTAGTTGTCAGTGTTTTCAGTTAAACAGAGTAGAATGAAAATTCCCTCCTATCGTAGTAACAAGGACAGAGAAAATAAAGTATACTAGCTTTTAGAAACTGAATACAGAAGTAGGGGCATCTATATATAATATGTTCCCTTTGGCAGCATTTGGAGACAATTCTCCATGGATCCTTTATGCTTTTGCACATCTTACAAGCATAGGCATCCTTGTCCTGGACTATCTTTTCAGGATTGTTTTTATAACAGGATTGGTATTGGAAGATACAAGATACAAATCAAAGCTCCTTCTGGAGGAAAGGGCAAACATCCCCACTGCCAATTTTAAAATATGCACACCCTCCATGCCAGAGACCCGGGTTCAATTCCCAGAGCCTGCCCATGCAAAACAAAACAAAACAAACAAAAAATATGCAGTTCCCCTAAGACTACAAAGTTGCTCTCCTGTGAGGGCAGGTGTCATTCATTCACCTCTTACTCTTTCTTTGTGGGACCTGGTGCCTGGGGAATCAATGCAAGGTAATTCTGATACTTTGGATAATGGTATTGCTGAGAATAATAAAAGCATTTGTTTCTGACTATATTCTTAACTTTTTTCAAGAGGAAACTGCCCAGACAAACTTCCAAAATGTAACAGCCTGATTTTTTCGATTGCAAGTGGGGTAAAATTTTAGACCATTCAGTTATTTTCAGGAAGTAAATCCTATTTTTCTATTTTTAGATAATATTGAAAGACAACTCCAAACAATACATGTGTTTAAAATAAATTATGTACTTTAACAAAGGCTCAAAAACTTCTCCAAAAATTATAAAGGTCTTTTACAAAAAGACAACATTTCAGAATAGCTTGTACTAGAATATCAATATCAGAAACAAAGAACTTGTTCAGAACTTAATACTACAAGAAGAGAAATTCAGTCAAAACTAGAACAGAGATCATTTTTAAGCAGCAGAGGCAAATGGATATCTCTCAATCTGTCCCAAATAGGAGAATGAAAATTCATGTTAAACCTTCAACTGTGATATTTTTATTCTGCAGTTCACTGTAGAGTAAGTATATAACATATATTAGTTATAATTGTATAGTAAATATTATGTCCAATAATACATATATACATGTATGTAGCCTAAGCAAAGTAACTCCTTTACAGATTGGGAAGCTTGTCTTGTTGTGGAACAAGAAACTGACAGCGAACAAATATAATACTTTTATATTAGTCATTCTAAGTATTATTAATTACAACCAAAAACGCAACTCTCGACTCCAACTCCTCAGTGACTTAATACAATCGGAAATGGTTGGGGGCTCCACTCAGAGTTATTCAGGGGTCCTTTTTATGTGGCTCAGTAACTTGGACTCATCCATTAGATCATCTGCATTTTTCCATAAAATGAGGAAAGAGAAAGAACTTGGGGGACAATGTGAGAAATTTTAGGTGTCTAAGAGGCAGGCCAGGTCAGGTGTACAGCCCTTCTACTGACAGTGCTTTGGCTACGACTCCATTACATGTCTCCAGACAACAGCGAAAGACTTGGGAAATGTTGTCTAGCAGAGAGCCAAGGAAGAAGAGCATTTAGCCACTATCCAACAACAGACAAGTCTCTCCTGTCCTTGGAATCCGTAAAGAAATTCTAGTCTTGTTTGTGTCATACTGCTTACCCTCATATTCTCTTTGCATTAGAGGTTTTCAAGTTATTCCATTTTTGACAGCATTCCAATTTCCTAATTCATTTCCCCTTTCTTTCGCAGCTTCCAAAGAATGTAGAGAATCGATCTTTGAACTGGAAATGGTCATTTGTCATAGAGTCTGCGTAGTCTTAAAAAGAATCTCAGGACCTCTCCCTTTCAAATGTTACTCTGACTCATATGGTTGCTCTGTGGATTAGCAAACAATTTTAATATTATTTTCTCATCAATTGCCACCAAGTACCACACTAATGCAAATAAGTAAATATTTACTATAATGGGTATAGTCAACATTTCTCAAAAACATATTCTTATAATTCCAGTATTAAGATATATCAATTCACTACCATAAATTTTTACAAGAATTACAAATTCATTCCTAATATTGAATTAAAATTAAAATAAACTGCTTTCCATCACTTCATTTTACTTTGAAAATGGAGCACAAAATCCATCAATAGTTTCCTCAAGTCAGATTGTTCTGAGAAGAATAATTGCTCTTATAGGACCATGAATCCCAGTTGTTGCATTGTTTTACCTCTAAAAATATACTGGTTTCAACAACTTTCCCTAAAACCCCTGAAAGAAAATGGTACAGACCCTACTTCCAAAAACAGTTTGAGAAATAATCTTTCCTCCAATCCAGGTTGAAAATACCAAATGACTTTAATGGTTGTCAAGTAGAAGCAGAGGCAGAGTCCATGAATGATAACTAAAAAAATGCAAATCAGTGAAAACAGAATTAGGAAAAATGCATAGAAATGGTTGCCCTTACAATGTGTGTGTATCTATATTTGACTCTGTACCATTTAGAGGTAGTATTCTGTTCTGGTTTAGAAAGCAAATTTTGGAGAGAGCATAGCTGTATTCAAATATAAGGTCTCTTTCCAACTTGATGAACTGCTTAGACTTGCTAATCTTCAATTTTATCACCTATATAATGAAAATATTTTAAATTTCTACTTTATAATTTTAGTGGGATAATTGATATCAAGCACTCAGATACATGCACCAGTAAGCACACAATTAGTATTGAAAATTCTAAACTGTAATACTGAAATTTATTTAGGTTTTAACATGGAATTTTAGTTTAAATTGTGTAGTAATTTTATATCTAATGGTGTTCTTACCCCTCTCTTATATTTCTCAATCATTGGACCCTATCTCTCAGTTAAGAATCATTTTAGCTATTATTTTACTTAAAATGTATTTGTATGTTTACAGAAAATAATATAAAGTAAGTTTCTCACTAAATCACAATTTTAAAGTATGGAATTTGATTTGAATATAATTTTTCACTTTCTCTAGAGTTTAGAGGTAGTAGGCTATAAATTCTCACAGGAAAAGATTAGCTCCAAACAAATGTAAACTTGGTCTGCTTGAGTTTTCTCCCAGGCATCATAAATTCAATATATTCTAGACTTTTTGCACAGAGAACATAAACAATTTTTCATTTGCCCTAAGACCTGTTATTGTATACCACTCAACAGATGCATAAGCATAATCCTTAGGACCTAGGTAGATGGAAAACAATTCTCCCTATGGGCTGAAAATAGGAAAGAAGACAGAGGTGGATGAGCAGTAGACCAGAAGGTAGTTTTTCATGCTTCTGTACATAGAAAAAAATGATGTAAGAAGGTTCTATATTCTTCGAAGGGTGGAATTATGCCTTTTATATCCTTTGAAAAATAGCATCTGAGATTTCTAAAAATCATCTATGCTTGCTTAATACACTAATAACAGAGGACATTGGGACCTTGTACATACTATTCCTATATTACAGATTCCAGAATTATCTATTCCAAAAAATGCTGAGTTATGTTTGATGTGAATTTTTGTTGAGGTGTTCAAAAGCCCTACCAGCACAGCAACATAAATCTACCTTTAAGAAAGCAGCAGGAATTCAGACATTCTGCTTATTCACTCTTCCATATTTTTATAGCATCATCCTTCATTTAAAAACTGCAGAGAGTGCCAAGATGGCAGCTTAGCGAGGTGTGGGATTTAGTTCATTCTCCAGAACAGTTACTAAATAGCCAGGAAGAGTACAGGATAACTCCTGGGGCCACATCAGTGACCGGATACACAGTGTACCCCAGTCTGGACCAGATGGACCAGCTGCAAGCCCTCCCAGAACCATGAGTTCCCCAAGCCGTGGTGGCTGGTGCCCCTCCCCCACAGGCTGCTTCCCAGAGGGGAAAGGAAAGAGACTTTACCAGCAGCAGGGGCTGAGCACAACTAAGCTTCAGGGGTGGAATTAATTCATAAATTCTGACTACTAAAAATAGGCCCCCAGCTCAGACCCTCGTCAAAGCGGAGATTGCTGATTTTTGCCCCAGTGCCAAGGAGGCAGGGCTGACAGAAAGAGAAA